>MJUU01002053.1:0-23702 GCA_002080025.1 Modiolus philippinarum
GACACATTCCCCGTTTCCCTTCTTTTTTCTACTACAAAAAAGTATGCTACTACAAAAAACCATGTGTGCAGTATACTTGATTTTCGAATTGATAATATGTATTTGGCACATTTGAATGTGTTTTTATCAACAGCAACTTTGTATGGCACTAGGCAGCTCCTTTACTTGTAGGAGTGGGCTTTTTGTATTCCTGCGAGAATAAATTCTTCAGTGACGTATAAAAGATAAAAAAAATGAAAAAATTCTAGTTCTTCTAATCTCACTTATAGATATACTGATGATGTTCTTTCCATTGATTAAGCATCTTTTGCTAAACAAGTCCCATCAATATATCTCCCCGAACTAGAAAAAAAAGAAAGAACAGAAACCACTAGATCTACATCGTTTTGACTTGCATTTAGAATTTGACGGAAGTGATTATCTTGGTGCTACAATTTAGGATAAAAGGGACGATTTTATTTTTTTTTAAATTATTGGTTTCTTTTGCATGGACAGTGCTATTTCGGCTTCTCCTGCTTACGGAGTGTGTGTTTCACAATTGATTTCTGCGCAAGACCTAGCACAAATTGTACATTCTTTCTCATTGGACAGTTATCCTCGTAACTGCCTTCTTGGCCGGGGCTTAAGAGGATGCCGTCTCATTCAATCATTGAAAAAATCCTTAATAGGTATTGGTCCATTGAATAGGTGTTTGTTCAGGTGATTCAAGATTCTTTTTTGCTTGGTACTTGGATGATTATTTTGTTTTAAGGCCCTGTCACACTATAACGTTCTGGGCAACGTGTGTCCAGCGTGTAAGAATATTTTCGTACACGCTGGTGTGCGTCGTATAAGTTAGAGGCACGTTCGTAACACGTTACAAACACGTCGTCACACGTTGGCGCGTGCGTTGTTGAACGTTGGATGCGTCGAAAAATTTTGAACATGCTCAAAATTTCACGACGTTCGCCAGCGTGTTGTTGGTAAGTTATGCAAACGTTAGAAGAACGTTAGAAGTGCGTTATACACGCAGTGTGTGCGATATATATTATTTTTTCGAAAGTTGTGTTAAACGTGTAGAGAACGCAAGCCGGGCGTCCTTGTAACTAAGGAGTAACGTATTAGCCGATGTTTTATTATAAAAATAATGGTTAAAGAGCAATAAAAGATTCCAGAGTAATGTAAATGGCTGATTTATTTCATTATAATCATACTGACATATTGTTTTGAAAAAAAAAATAGGGATATATCCTTGCTGCAAATCTGTCGTATTTTTCGGTGGCATTTCTATCCATTTCTAAGTTTGCAAATGACACTGAGATGAAGAATTTCAACCTGATCATACAAAGATCGCTATTAAACGCTATACGTACGATCTATGAATGCTAGAAGACCGTTATGGATGCGTTCGATATACGTCAAGTACGCTAGTAAAACGCCTTTGCAACGTTGTCATACGCTGTTACGCGATTTGTGAGCGCTGCATTCAAGTTATGGATAAGTTTTCCGTGCGTTGTAGGCCGTTAGCCTGACGCTATGAGTGCGTCCAACAAGAGAATTTCTTCAATTTCTTCGGCGTGTGCCAACGTTCTCATAAAAATTCGCGAACGTCGGCACACGTTGGCTAGAACGTTATAGTGTGACAGGGCCTTTACTGTCTATGACTTCCCAGTAGCAATCGCTGTTGAGTTGTTACCGGACACAATTGAAATGGGAGGGGAGGTTTGGCACGCCGTAAAACAGGTTTAATCCAGGATTGCTTTTGAAACGCCTGTACAAAGTCAGTACCATTACAGTCTAAATTTGTCTTCTTGTGATTTGGTACATGCTTTTGTCTGTTTGCATCTTGGACTTTGGCTCTTGACAATTCTGTTCGGTAATGCCGTTATTTTTACCTCCCCTTCCAAATTTGTAGAAAATTCGTCTCTACTGCATTTACTTGATATTTATTCAGAGTTTATTTGTACTAAACCAAAGAGTTTCAGTTACTTGTATTGTTGCAGTTGCTGTTTTATCATAAAAATATATTTTTTGGTTTTAATCAGACATTAATCTTGATTATTTTGATTTCTTTTGATTTTGAAAACATCGACAAAGTTGTTGAAATTTCCGTACATACATGGTCTTTCGAAAGTTTCTAACCTGTGGATAGGTTACCGATATTCTTATTTAGTCTCTATCTTAAATTCTCTATTTGAAAAGTAATACGAAAATAATATTACGCATTTTATTTCGACACTTTTTTATAACCACAAACCTGGATTCCTTCTCCATACGAACTTCCATAATAGTCGTTATCCTTGTCGATATATAGCATTACATTTAAATTGAACCATGAGCCTGTATATCTCGTCCTCAAAATCATATCAGGATTTGACGTGATACAAGGTCCAGATGAATATTTCACGACTTTGAAGTATTTACTTATATCTAATTTTTCCCGGTCAAAAGTTGCAAGAAATAGAAAACCGTCTAAGATCTGTTTGTTTTCTTCCAATACATCATTCATTGACATTTGTCTGTAAAATCCCTCCTGCTCATAGAACGGGTCACTCCAATTTATACTTTCTGAAAACATTCCAAGTGGACTCACACTTAAGTAGTAGTTATCGTTTTTTGAGTCGTTTTTCATTGCACTTTTGTTCAGGGGGTTGAGATTACAGATGGTAACAGCTGGAAAGTTTATTTCTGTATTTGGTTGAGTATACATAGAGAATGTCGTTGGATAAGTATAAAAAGTCTTTATTTCTATAATGACTGTATAGATCAGGTAGGCAGCAGAGGCCAAAATAATGCATAACCATGTAAAACTGAAAGGAAAAATGAATAACTACAAAACGCTGACATTTCATGTTATTTGATACCGTATGTAAATTCGAGTTTAGTTCTGGAAAAATCCCTTTATATCACATGTACAACCTTGTTGCAAGCACTGTGTGATTTGACACTTTCTAGATTATTGTTTGTGATTAAATTCAAAACCCCTTTCACTTGATATTCTTATAGGGCAGTTAGTGATTTTGTCGGGCGGCAACGGATGGCAGTGATTGTTAGAGCACGTTTGTCCGGCAATGGGTGGCAGTAATTGAAGAGAACTATGTCAGTTTAATTTATGTTTGTTGGCGGTCCTGTATCAATGACCATTAAAGAAGTGAATGTAGCATTGTTGGACATCCAGCAATGATTCCCGTTCAAACTGGTGCTAGGGGCCGTCTTGAACTTAAGGGCCGTCTTGAACGTAATGTGAGGTATGTGCAAAGCTAATTTTTTAGACATCATAGAGACTTCAGACGAAGAACAACAATATAAGCGTTGGTCCATTACTTGGTTCTGCAATATATTTGTAGAGACTTTGCCTCATGTGCATATACCATATCTTTAATTTCTTTAATTCAAGATTAGAGTTTGTCTTCCCTGTAATGTGAAGTCCAAAACAAAAAAATTCCCATGCTAAAGATGTAGAATCTCTATACATTTCAGTTATGATGTACAAGTTCTTGTGAGAATTTCTCATATACATGTATATATTTACTATCATACTTTCATATTTTGTTATTTTATTATTTTTTCTAAGTGATATCCTGACCACCTGTTTATAGTGCCCACATTAAAATATACTGAGTGCCAATGAAAACGCATACCTGATATTTAAGTTTTATAAATCCTCTGTGTCTAGCTAAAGAGTTTTTCTTTGCTAAATTACTAAGCCAAGTGTTTGCGTTCATGTATTTTTAGACCCTCTTGGAAATTTACCACAGCATCAACGTTTGATGACATTTCTAAATTGTCTGAACATTTCGATCATACTGACGAAAATTTATTTAAAAAATGCCTCATTCTTCAAATTCTTAGTTCACATTTTGTCAGAAATTTGTCCAGAGTTGAAATATTTAAAAAATGACAATGTTTTGAACTTTGGGGTAAAAAATACCGATTTTTGAGAATTTCAATTCTAAGCATCAAAATGATTTGAAAATGTGCAAAAATGTTCCCAAACGGTTCAAAAGAAGCTTACAAAATTTCAGATTGATTCATCGTGCTTCACAGGAGATAAACGTTAAAGTAATGTCTGTTTAACGGGAAAACAAGGCATTTTGAGCGACAACCCAGTGAATGTTTAAAGTCCCTATCATTCATGGATTAAATGATGAAAACCGACCCAAAACTGAGATTCACCGGGTTACAATGAAGAAAACCAATTATGCGTAAATTTGCACCAAAATCATTCTCGTGCATTTCTTGCCATGTATTGCGGGTTGGGTGGTTTCAAAAATTAGCCATTTGGAAAATTGTTTTTTTTTAAAGCCTGTGTAATTACAAGTAAATTAGCAGTAACATTTGTTGAAAATTGTTATTTGTGGGAAATAAAATCTAAAAATTATAGCATTTCGTTTTCATTGGCATTCAGTATATTTTATACTTTCAAGTTTTCTTACAATGGACTTGATGAATGCTTTGTGTTAGTCAATATGTTATATCCATCTTCTACATTTTTGTAGCTTAGGAAACTAGTGATTTTTTCTTGCAACGGATGACAGTGATTTTATGAGCACTTTGCAAGTTAAATTTATGTTTGTTGACAATCCATTACCATTAAAACATGGATGTAGCATTGCTCGACATCCAACAATGAATTCCGCTAAAGCCGATGCTAAGGGCCGTCTTGAAAGTACTATGAGGTATGAGCCAAGTTAGTTGTTGAAGGCCTCATGGTGAAATCAAGATAAAAAACGACTATAAAAGAGTTGATCTTCTGCTTAGTTCTAACATGTAATTGTATAGACTTTGTCTCATGTGAATTCAATCCACATTCTTTCATTTTTTACATGGACATATTCGCCCTTTTTGACATTTTGCCATTTTTGACATTGGAAAAATTACACAAGGCAGGGTGCGAAGATCTGTTAGAAATACAAATGGCAGCGAAAAAAATAACAGAGTTTTTGCTGAGATTTTAAAACAATAGTTTTATAAAATAAATGTTTCTATACTCACAATCTAATTTGGTTTCGATTTGATAAAACTGACACCTTATTCAATCCATGAAATCCCGTATTTTGACTAAATTCTTGCCATAGTTCTCTTATATGTTTTCCGTTTTTCATGTCTAATCACTACTGGTTATATACAGGAAATGCAAACGCATTAACTAAACACTCCAGACCTTGAGTTATATTTTATGATGGCTAAAATTACTTTTTATCAAGTTCTTTTGTATTTAAAGCACTCAAACAATATCTGAAATAAAACCATTGGTTTTCTTTGAATGTCAGTACTGTGTGCAAATACATGGGAATTACATTTTAATATCTGTTATTATGGTATAATGAAAAAAAGTTTGTGTTTTACAATTTAATTGCTTTCGTCTTTTTTCAAGGGAATGAATGTAATTAGAGTTAGATGTTTTTTTTGTTTTTTTACAAATGTCGGTTACCTTTCCAATTTTGCAAGTACACGACGAACAAACTTTTGTTTGTGTGGTTATAGCAAGTGCCTTCAAATCTTAGCTTGATTAAGTATAATAGAAAACAACTATTAGCTATCTGTTGCATAAGGCCAATACAACTAGAAACAGTCAAATGACAATGTCAATAAGGAAAACAATTTTTTAATGATTAAGGAAAAATCTGTTTTAACCAAACGCTTAGAAATCGTAAAACCCTTACGAAACAAGAAATCTGTCTGAACCCAACCCTGACCAAACAAGAAAACAGTATGAATGCAAACTCAGACTAAACTGGAAACATGTAACAAACATCATTTACGACCATCATATATAACCAGAAGCCTGTCTTCACGCAACCAAACTTGACTTTGAAAACTATTTTTGAAGATTTATGCAGTTTTTACAAAACAAACACAGAGGTACATCTAATGATAACTCTACTTAAGGATTTCGATTTTTCAATATACAACACATTTATGCCATTAATTCTATGTCAGGAAGAAAAGATTTTGAAAGAAGAGTTCTGTATTTCTTTAAATAAGAAAATACCGAAGTTACTGTCAATTCAGTTTCATGCATATGCGCATTTCGACAACTTATGTCTCTTCAGTGCAGTGCAGATTTAATCAATATATTTGGAAATTCATGAATCGAAATATGTGAAAAAGCTGATAGAGAACTTATAACCAATATGGCCTTAAAAGGGAAAGCCAAAATCATCTAAGGACAGAGCTATGCAAAGATTTTCATAAAATTTTCTGCAATTTAAACTGAATCCAACTCGGACTAAACAGAAAGCAAGTAACAATTATCTTTTAACTATTTTCTATAAAATATAACCCGAAGTCTGTCTGCTCTCAATCGAACTTTTGAAAACCATTTATGAAGATTAATGCAATTTTTACATAACTAATACAGAGTCACATCTAATGATATCTGTGTTTTAGGATTAAGATTTTTCAACATACAAATTTTAAACTATGACCAATGATTACAACAATAAGCAAACAAGGTTATATCTATTAAAAACAAACTGCAGAGTTTGTCTCTCGTGCTGCGTGGAGTCCGTAGAAAGTCTCCCTGTGCTTGAGGTGTATGCTTTTATAATATTACAATTATGGCGTGATTGTTCGTGTGAGAATTTCTCATAGGTTTACTAATTCATTTATTTTTTTTTCAATTTGGATGTTCACTATTTTCATTGTTTTTACAAAAAATGTTATAATCTGTACACACGACTATTTTTGCCCTTTCAATCCAAGTTACGTTGCAAGGTTTGCCTACATCTATTTCGTTGTGCCCCGTGTTGTCTATCGATGTTATTTTTGTCGTTATTTTTGTCTTTCGTCGGGCTGCTTAATGACAAATATTTGTAGGCAGTCATTGCCCGGTTTTACTTTTTTCCTCATTGACCGCTCCTGACATGTGTTTCTTCCATGACATATTCTGATTCTATTTAAGCTGCGATCGATGTTTCTCAACATTTTTATTCTCTTCTTGTAACCCTGATGCTTTCAGTTGGATAACCCCGAGCATCGCCACAGTTGGCACTCCATTGCAGATGGGGAGCAAGAGGGTGACCTTGATATAATTTTGTTGTCAAAAATACCGCTTAAGTGCGTGGTAGGCGCCTTCTTGATCTCGCTTCAGGGGGTGAATATTGTTCACCTCTGGTTGAAGACCATCAGGCGACATCAAGAAGTAGACAGTAATAAAAGCCCTGTCCTTGATAAACTGGAGTTTTCCATTTATCGTGTGCGTTTTTGTCACATGTAAATTCACTCCATATCCTTTCATTTTTTCTTTTCGCTAAATGAAGTCAAATACATACATTACCATCAGCAAAGTGTATAGAAAATATGAACGCATTCAGTTAACTGATTACGCTTTTTAAAAATGCGGAAAGTATGCAAAATTGAATCAATGTAATTCAAATAAAATGGTATCATTTATGCAATGTATCTTTGGTAAATGACACTAAATTTTTCTTGTCCTTGGTTGTACATGTTAAGGCCGCCAAGTATTTTCTCATTTGTAAAACAATTGGATAGATACCGTATACTGTTCACACTGTAATTTATTTAGGTTTGAATGCTTATTTTTGTTAATGCTTATTTTAAGTGGATGAGTCATTACTGTATTTTTCTGTTTACCCATTTTGGACTTTGATTTTATAGTTAATGTGACTATTGTTTAATTCGGTTATCTACTGCAATTGTTTGAATGAGTTTAGGATGATTATTTACTTTACTAATTGCATTTCCAGTTTTTAAAGTATTCATTAGATAAAATCAATATGTAACAATGATTTATATTGATGTATACTGATTAAAGAGCCTAGTAAATGAAAATCGTATTTTGCAATTCATTTTAACTGGGCAAAAATGTTAGTTTGGATATACAGGTAGAAACGCCAAGGAAGTCTTTAAAATATGATTACAAGCGAACACACAGTGTCTGAGATGTTAGACACAATGCAATAACAAATTTAGACAACCTTCTAAAAATGGCTCTCTTGCACTGCGTTTTCATCATGTTAACCATATACACATGCTTTGGAAGAAATTATTTCATTTGTATTATGAAGGTACTACATGTATATCTACTTTAGGTCCACAGGTTTTTATTTTTCTGGCCAGCTGTATATGTATTGTTTACATCTCCCGATTTTACTTTTCCTACAATCAACTCGATGAGTGCCCTGTGATCGTTTATATGTTGTATTGTCTATTGGTCGCTTTCTCGGGCAACAGATGAAAGTGTTTGTAAGAGTACTTTGCCCGATATTTTATGCTTGTTGACGACAACGCATCCATGACAAAGTGGATACATGGATGTAGCGTTGTTGAACTTTTTGTAAGTTAATTCCGCTCAAACCATCTTAAACTTACCACGGGGTAGGAGTGTTTGCTCTTTGTTGAAGGCCTCATGGTGAGTTCAAGATGAAGAACAACAATTAAAGCGCTGCTCCATTTGCTTAATCTTGCCATGTATTTTTTGCCATGGGATTTTGTCCTATATACATTTACTCCATATCCATTTATTTGTTCCTTTACATCCTATTTTCAACCAAGGTGCAAGAAACTGTGCAGACGACTTAAGGCACAGGCAAATCAAAGTGATTTTAAAATAAAATGTTTATTTTTTTCAGAATACAATTAAAACTTAATAAAACCATTCTCTTCATATTACTTTCTATGCATTTAATGCCTATACCAAGTCTGGACTATTGCTGTTAACATTTTTTCATAGTAGCTGTAATTGTGACGGAAATTATGGCGGTTGCCTCCAAAGGTTCTTTTTTAGATCCTTTACTGTTTATTGTCTTTATTAATGATATTATCACAAATATACAGGCATGTATCAACTTGTTTTCACAAGAATTTATATAACGATCGAGTCTCCTCAAAGTTTAGCTGAATAACTTAATGACGATCTTAAAAAATCATGAGTGGTCTCAGAAATCATTGCTATTTAAATTTAACCCAAATAAAACTGATCATTTCTTGAAAACCTATAAGACCATTCCAATCGTCTCTGAATAAGGACAATAGGTATCTTCAGTTGTCAGGTATTATATTCTCAAATAATGGTACCTGACATGATCACATTTATTGTATAGTTAAAAAGGCTTAATATACAAGAAAGAATTCATTGACTGACATTTTCAAAATGGCCACCAAAAGGCGGGGAAATTCAACATTGTCCGATTTCAATGACATTTGGTTTCCAAATAGATATTGATATTCGATTTCAAAACCTGTGTTGAAAAATTGTTCGTTGACTGCCATTTTAAAATGGCCGCCACAAAAGGCGGGAAAATTCAACATTGTCTGATTTCAATGAAATTTGGTTTCCAAATAGGTATTGATGTTGCAACTTCAAAACTGATGTTAAGAATTGTTCGTTGACCACCATTTTCAAAATGGTCGCCAAAAAGGCGGGAAAATTCAACATTGTCCGATTTCAGTGAAATTTGGTTTCTAAATACAGTAGAACTTCGATGGCTCGAACTGCAATAGCTCGAACACCATGGATGTCTCAAACCCTTTTTCTGGCCCCTTTTGTTCAAGTTTCAACATAGTTCGACCTCGATTTCTCGAACACTCCTGTAACTCGAACTGTTTTCATTGGTTCCATGGGTGTTCCAGCCATCGAAGTTTGACTGTAGGTATTGATGTCGCAACTTTAAAACCGATGTTAAAAATTATTTTCAAAATGGCTGCCAAAACAGGCGGGAAATTTCAACATTGTCCTATTTCAATGAAATTATTTTGTCCAAATAGATATTGATGTTGCGACTTCAAAACCGACGTTGAAAATTGTTGGATGACCACCATTTACAAAATGACGTCTAAATTTCAAAACTGGTGTCGCAAGCGGTCCTTAGCAAGAACGTTTTTTGTCAAAAATCCCAACAAAGAAATGTAGTATAACATGATCAAACTTTAAATACTGTTCAAGATATTGGTGGTTTTCGAGGTACTATAAAGTTTGAGACTGAAGATCAACTGTATAACTTACAAGGTTACCACTATTGTGGCAACTGAAAGCCAGGTGAGCGATACAGGCTCCTGAGAGCCTCTAGTTTTCTTATAATATGCATTCAGCAGTGCATTAGACCATTGAAAAGACATTCGTATCGTGTTTTTTGTATATCAGTAAGGCCTTCGACCGTGTATGGCATAAAGGTTTACTATATAAATTACAACTAGAGACTCACATGAGCCTGTATCGCTCACCTGGTGACTGGTTGTATTCATTGTCACCTATAGACCACCCATTCATACTATAAATCAGTTTAGCAGATGTTACATTTTCATTCTTGGATGGGGTACAAACTAAAAATCACATACTTTGGAAGGGATCACCCAAAGACAATTGTAACCAAGTTTGGTTAAAACTGGCGCAGTATATAGGTTCAGAGGAGAAGACATTTGAATGCATTTCCCATAGAGTCACTATGTTAAACTATGTTCTACGCTGGCGGCCATCTTGGATGAGGTAAGAACGTAAAAATCACAAACTTTAAAGGGGATCACCCAAGGACTATTGTGACCAAGTTTGGTTCAATTTGGCTTGGTAGTTTCAGAGGAGATGATCTATGGATGCATTTCCCATAGGGTCCCTATGTTAAACTATGTTCCCTGCTGGCGGCCATCTTGAATGAGGTATGAACATAAAAAATCACAAACTTTGAAGGAAAACAGCTAAAGACTATTGTAACCAAGTTTGGTTCCAATTGGCTGAGTGGGTTCATAGGAGAAGACATTTGAATGCATTTCCCATAGGGTCCCTATGTTAAACTGTGCTCCACGCTGGCAGCCATCTTGGATGAGGTACAAACGTAAAAATCACAAACTTTAAAGGGGACCACCCAAGGACAATTTTGACAAAATTTGGTCCCCATTGGCTCAGTGGTTTCAGAGAAGAAGATCTTTGAATGCATTTCCCATAGGGTCCTATGTTAAACTATCTTCCCCCCTGGTGGCCATCTTGGATGAGATGCGAACCTGCTGGGCATATGTAGAAATTGTAGTTCTGTAAAACTTAACACTTTTGCAATTCACATTTAACCTTTACCTCAAACAGTTTTTGAAATTAAAGTGAAAACGTAAAAAAAAGTGGGTTGTCAGATTTTCTTCCAAATTGCAGGACATGTAGATCTTACTATGTTGATCATTTTTGTTAAAAAACTTTACATCTATCTTCTACCATTTTCAATATATTAGACCAGAAGTAACGAAAAACTGAAAATTTTACGGAAAAGGGGCAATAACTCCAAGACGGGTAAACTGATATTCTCCAAAATTGCAGGGCAGGTAAATCTCATCATGCTGATCATTTTTACACCTGTCAGAATTTTGATATCTGTAATGGTTTTCGAGTAATTTGCAAAAAAACAGCAATTTACCCCTATGTTCTATTTTTAGCAACAGCGGCCATGTTGTTTGGTCTACGGACATAAAAATCACAAACTTAAAAGAACATACCCTGGTGATGATTCAAGCGAAGTTTGGTTAGTATTGGCCCAGTAGTTTCAGAGGCGAAGATCTTTGAAAAAAAGTTAACGGACGGGCGGACGACGGACGGACGGGCGGACGACGGACGGACGGACGGACGGACGACGGACGCCGAGTGATGGCAAAAGCTCACCTGGCCTTTGGCCAGGTGAGCTAAAAATGGCATACCTGGGAATTACTTTCATGGTTTCATAGTTATTTGGAAAACCGAAGACAACGCGTTGTTTAATGCAATAATATTCATTAACGAAGCTTGTGATTATCACACTTTGTATTATACATTGATCAAATATGCATAAAAAAGCAGCGTTAATTTTTCGATTAGAATTTTCTCTTTTCAGTTTATTTTTTGGTGAACTCAGTTAGCAGTTAACTAATGATTGGTGTAAAAAGAAATGAAATTTCCGGAATTCTATACTTATTTTAAAATTATTCCCGTTTCAAAATAATTTAAAAACTTAAAATTAGTGATAAAGAATAAACAATAGAAACCGCAATATTGAAACTTCAACCGCTAACGGAGTGTACGTTTCATATTTGATTTGATACGCGAGAGCTACATCTACATGTACATGTAGTACCAATTATGCAGACTTACTCGTTAGGGATAGTTATTTCCGTGACCGAACTTTTGATCAAGGCTTAAAAAAAATTGTCTCTCACTATCATAAATACAAGTTCTTTAATAGATATAACAGTCCCTTATGGAACAAGTTCTTCAGTCCGAACTGTGATTCACGATTCACATTTTTACTTAGTAGTGGGATGAACATTTCTTTTCACTGTCTGCGACCTTTCTATAGCAATTGCTATTGAATTGCTTGCTACCGGACACCATCGCATTGGAAAAAAGGGGGGTTGGCACCCATAAAACCAGTTTAACCCATTTTTTTAAATGCCTGTACCAAGTCAGGAGGACCATTGCGGTTGACAATTATCCGATGTTTTTTTTTGCACATGCTTTGTCATTTTGCCCTTTGGATTTTTGCTTTTAAAAATTTTGTTCAGTGATTGTGTTATAACTCTCATGCAATGAAGAATTGAATACATAACTCTTTGTACATGTAGTTGACATTATATTTTATTAATGAATTCCCTTTTAATGCAAAAAGCGTCATACTTTCAATTTGAGAATAAATCTAAATAAAATGTCATATTGTATTATTTTGGGGGATATATCTTCTGTATTTTTGTGGTTTCCATCCTATTTTTCTTTAGCCTTTTCACAAGGAAGTACATTGCAAGTAGTACAAATTCTCCAAGTTCTGTAATAGTTATGATACTTGCTCCAAGAAACAATCCCATTTGTCCTCCAAGGTTTGCTGCAAATATAAGATGTAAACATTATGTCTACTTTCATACTTATTTTGTTCCAAACAGGACCAAGTCTGTTGGAATAATGTCACACATAAGATCATATCAAGTACCTGGCCAAAGCTTGCTTAGACAGACACGATAGAAATCTTACCAGAGAGTGTTTTTAACATTTTTCCTTACACTTTTTGTAACATTACTCATACTACTTTAGCTTCTTTGTTTGTTTAGGCATATATTTATCAGAGTGCCAATTCTTTTGTATGTATAAAATTATGCACTGTATGCACAAATAAAGCATTTATTTAGCCCTCAGATTACAGAGATAAGTGCAATTGTATACTAATATCCGCTGACCCAAACAGTACAATTAATTCCTTTTAATATTATGTTTTGCTGATATTGTAGATTTTTTCCTTTATACAAATTCATCGGGTTCTTTTAGCAATCTTGGGAGAATTTTTATTAATGAATAAAATATACCCTTTTGTTCAAACCGGGAAATATTTGTTCTTAAGAGGGTACCTTACATCAAGACAGTGAAAAAATCTTTTTTTATAATTCTTCTATTCCTGATTTCTTACGTGAGTGTAAATTTAGTTTTTGAAAATGTTATTTGATAACTTTAATTATACAATAAGTTTAAGAATAAATGAAAATAAACCCGAATCTTTGGTTTGGCACAAATTTGAATAAGGGCTAATATACAAGGAATCCTAAGTACATCGATATGATCAAGCCTTTAACACTTTTAAAAAGACAAATCTGAAAGATGATAAAACATTTTTTGATGAACGTAATGTTAGAGTGAGCCCGGATGTTTCGATTGGGTAAGCGTCTAATGCATTGAAGTAAGCAACTACTATATGAGAACGGATATATGATATGATTAAGTCAAGTCCGATGAGACATTTCGTAAAATGCTAGGTAGTAAAATATTGACACGTCGATCCCAAGATGCAATAGTGTAAGATCAAGTGATCTCGGAATTGAGATCTTAGAACTAACGGAGTGTAAATTCTAAGCGATCGTCCACTAAAAGGAGAAATTTTTATTTGTGTTATCTTATATCCCAGAAATATTTTACCTGAAACTCTCGTTGTATATATATTTTTCCCAAAGTTTATATGTGAATTATAGTGTATTAACATGTAATTGCACAATACTCTCTGTATTTTGCTATTTCATACATTTTGGTCCAGTCCATATTTAGACACTTTTGGTAATTTGTTCTTTATCGACGTTTACATATATTTCGGTTTATGGATTTCCAAGTGTTTTGATTTGAACTGCACTGAAGAGACATAAGTTGTCGAAATGCCCATATGCAGGAATATAATTCACAGTAACTTCGGTATTTTGTTATTTATTACCACTGGGCTGCCACTGCTGGTGGACTGTTAGTCCCCGAGGGTATTCACCAACCCAGTAGCCAGTACTTCGGTGCTGGCCCGAAAATCGATTAATCTTAACACTTGTAATATCTTAATTTAAGGAAATTTGTTAAACCTAAGGAGTATCTCCCTCACGCATATCTCTGTCCTTAAGATTATTTTGGCTTTCCTTTTTAGACACTTTTGGTAATTTGTTCTTTATCAGCTTTTACACATATTTCGGCTTATGATTTCCAAATGTATTGATTTGATGTGCACTGAAAAGACATAAGTTGTCGAAATGTGCATATGTTGGAATAAAATTCACAGTAACCTCTGTATTTTGTTATTTAAATGAAGTTCAAAAAAGGGTATAAACCTCAATTTGAAAAAAAAACATAAAGCCAAGGATTATGACTTAAGACAAATTACCCCAGAAACATTCGAATTTGATCTGTAACTGATACAGATATAATTATTTACCTAGATCAAATCAAAGTTGTGGAAATTGATATTTTTCGAAATTATAACGTGATCCGTACCAAATTCTAACGTGATCCGGAAGTAATACAAATACAGCCATACTATTTATCAAATTAACACCTAAAGATATTGCTCCTTGATCCATCTTTCAAAATTACTTATTCTCTTATTCGTTAGCCAATGTATTAGTTAGTAGTCAGTCTATCCGTATTAGGTTTTATAAGTTAGTTCATTATGCTATAGGGAAACGATAAATAAATGTTATTATTTCAAAACACAAACCAAATATGTATCCGGCAGTTTCATACTTTGGAACTTGTTTAACAACAGTGGTTTCAAGTTGATCAAAATATATATGAAGACTGATGAAGTTTCGCCTGAAAAGGAAAAGTTAAATTGAACAAATAGTTTTTTGGATTTCGTCAAAAATAAAAACAATTCCCAATATTTTTTTTTATAAAAAAAATCAATTTTCATGTCAATGTAATTTTAAGTAAAAATAGCAGATTTCTATATCTTATTACCTTATTACATCTCCCCTTGCACAAACTAATTAAATACACTTATGATAAATCACATTCGTGTTAAATATGAAAATGTTATTATTTTTTCATTTTAGAATTTTTCCTTTTGCATTTCCTTCGGTTTTTTCCAGAAACTGATATTAATTAACAGTAACTTCGGTATTTTGTTATTCCACAAGAGCTTTAATTTGATAGAGAACAGGTTTCACTGACGACCTAAATTTGTTTCTGTATTCTAAATATTTGTATTCATTGATTTAATTTGCTCGTACCCAAAAAGCTGAATTTTGATCCACACGAATAAATGAATGAATTAAATATCAAACAAAATGTAAGAGATTCGGGAAGTTTACACATATTAAAAAATTAATGAAATAAAATTTTGTTAAGAAAAATAATTCAGAAGACATGCATCTCAATATCTTTCGCAAATACAACATTACGGAGACGTCTCTTTGACATGCTGAAAAGTATGAGAATTCGTAATGTTTTCTCTTTGTTTTATATGTTCTTTTCATGTTTTAATATACTTGTTCAAAGGAAATAAATGATAGGTACCTGTAAATATCAACATCTTCTGTACCTCCAATCTTCAATAACTCATTACTATAGAATTCAGACGGAAACAAGGATGATGACAGTGATACATCGTATGTTGTTGATTTGCAGGCCACTGGACAGTTACATAACTCGCGATAATTATACGTTGTTATATTAGCTGAAAATTAGAATCGGATAAACTTTTTTTTTTCTTTTTTTTTACGTTAATATTATGTTCTGGTTGTTTCCTCTACATCGTTTACGTTCACTCCCAGTATGAAATCCTTATACTGCTTTGCATTTCGGATTAATGATTTTGACTTTTACTTACGATATTTATTTGAAAATTTAAACTAGACTAGAGGTCCCCGAGGGTATACACCAGCCGTATAGTCAGACTTGTCTGACATGAAAATTTTTCCTTGCGTTTTATAGAATTTTACTGTTTTATTAAAATTCTAACCACTTAAAAATAATGAGGTTTCATTCCCTGCACGACACTCGGTAGATGTCCTTGGTACTGAATTTGGCCTCCTATTTTGATATTTTTGGTAATGAGTACTTCTTTTTTGAATACTTTTGGATTATGGCTTTCCATATTATTTGATTCTAAAGCTGCTGATGAGAGGCGACTCCTTGAAACTCGTGTACAGCATATCGAAATATAATGTTTTTTGCAACTTCAGTAACTCATTACAAGTTATTGAATACGTACACACAATATTTTTTTTCAATTTTAACCTTTCAGGTGCAGAAAATGAAAACTCTCCCGTAGTGGGAAAAATTCTAACACTTGTGTTTAATTCGCTAGAAACTGTTTATTGATAAAGTGATTGAAAAGTCATATTACCATACCACCCATAGTTGAACAAATAAAGGGATATGGAGTAAATGTACATTGGACAAAATTCCTATAAACACATGGTAAGATTAAGCAAATGGAACAACGCTTTCATTGTTGTTCATCTTGAAGTCACTATGAGGCCCCTCACTATTCGACGACTTATGATTACGGTACATTAGTCTGTCATCTGCAGTTCAACAGCCTGAGATGTTTGATAGAAATAAAGAATTGCGTTCAAAATTTGGTCATTGTGGTAATAAAAGTGATATCCGTTAAACCATGACTTGTTTTATCATACTTAACCTTAGTAAGTCAAATAAATGAATTAAAAAAATAAATAACATTAGGCATTAATACAAAATGGAATTATATCCTGTATAAAAACCTTCTTGCGCAACTTAAACATTTACATTACAAACTTAAAAACGGTTCAAGGTCCCCTACTCCCCAATCCAATTCGTATATTTTTAAAATCAAAGAAAGGATCCAAAGACATATGTATAATGCCTTACTAAACAAAGAAAAAGATTTGACCTGTGAAGAAAAATGGTCCACTTCTCTAGGCAAATCTTAAGATTGGAAAAAAAAATCACTGTATGGTTTTCTCTATCACTAAAAATAATAAACTCTAATGGTTGCAGTACAGGATTTTACATAGAATAATTGGTACAAATTATCTTTAAAAAATGAAAATCAAACAAGATGACAAGTGTTCCTTTTGCAGAGAAGAAATTAAAACTATTCAACATTTATTTTGGGCTTGTAATCAAGTGTCTCAATTATGGAATGATTTAAATTGATGGATTTTTGACAAAACTCTTATTGATATTTGGTTACTATGGTATACGAAACCCTTTGAATGATATGCGTAACTTTATTTTATTCATAATAATTTTATTTTATTTTTAGATCAAAATTAAATGGAAATAAATTAAGTTTTAATGGTTGCAAAAATTATGTTATAGAAAATCTTTCTTTTGAGAGATATATTTATTGTAAAAAGAAGTCACCATTGGAAATTACAATCTACTGGAACTCCTGGCTCCCAATACTTGAAAATTAATTTTACTATGATTCAGCATATGTATTTGAATGTATTTTCATATATATGTGAAAATGTTTATGTAAGTCTTTATATAGAATTTTAGATTACTTTGCGAGTTCTATTTCCATATTGCTTTATTTTTGTATGACATAAAGTCTCAGATTAAGTTTGCGAAAATTTTAACTTTGCTTGAATTGAATTTCCCAAACAGATATGTTTGTGCTGTAATTTACAGTATTATTGTTTGATATGTCTCACTGTTTGATAATAATGTTTATTTCTTCGCAATTTATATAATAACAACCATGTTTAAATTTGTGCCAATAAAGTTCAAAAAAAAAAAGAGAGAAAAAAAAACATAAGGCATACCTAGGGTAGGTGTATGACAGGTTGCAACATCGTATTTAGAGCAATAGGTTAAATCTGCAAAATAAATATTGAAATATTTCATTATTATTGTTCTATTTTTTTTTTTGCTACTTTGTATTTGTGTCACTGTAGACACTATATCAATAATTTTTTTTGACTATTGTGTGGCTTTAAGACTTTTCTATTTCGCGGTAGAGAATGAACAAATAAAAAAATATAGCTCGGGTAGTAAAATTTGAAATAAAGCATTTACCCTTATAAATTTCAGCTTCCAACATTTTATTCTCAAATGCTGAGGTACTATTATAGCAAATTATAGTTTTGCAGATGATCAATTTAATGATTAATTCCATCATTACAGAAAAAAGGATTTGTTTTCAAAATGAAAAGAAAAAAAAGAAAAGGGTTCATGAATACATAACCATAACATAATGATATATTGGCTTATACAGGAAACGTGCAAACCTAAGAGAGAATTTTAATTGTGATTGGAAATTTTTGTTAAGATTATTCGCTTTAATCCGTTTTCCGGCAAACTTCTTCAATCATCTGGAATGACAATCCATCAACGAAGTCATCACATTTAAAAACACTAAAACTGTAAATAGTGGTAATAAAAAACTTACCGAAGCCAAGGTCATTGAGATAAAAGACAAATCGGGAGGAAACAACTGGGAAAATTGTCAACCACTATGACCAGACATTGGACAGGCATTTCAAAAGAAATGGTGGGTTAAGGTAGATCGGTAGTCTTCCGCCATTTTGAATTTGTTATTTATTCTGTTATGATATTATCTGCTTTTTAAATATGCAAATATTTTTATTTGTAATGGATCAATCAATATTATATCCATAATACAAATTGCAAAGAACCTACATGGACTTGATTTCACATGTCTTTATGTTATTAGACGAGGTATGGTAACTTGATAATTAAATAAATATGAAGAGGATTTTTGAAAAAGGAAGATAATCTGATAAAAATATTTACAAAGATATCACTATGAAAATTCACGTTTTACAAATTATATGGACAACAAAGTCGGTAACCCCCATTTTTCTTTATATTTTCTGAAAGTATGTTCAAAGGGCTTACACATGAATAAAATACAAAGAAATCTATGGAATAGTTTTAAATAAAACAACCAAATACCTGGTTTCCCTATATATTCATAAAAAAATAATTGATTAATTTGGTAATCATCTTTAAAAAAAAAACAAGCACGGTGACCCCCCCTTCTTTTATTATTTTATTTCAATGCTCATATAATAAGGAAACTTTCCTGAGAAAATAAAGAAAATCTATGGAAAAAAATTTGGAGTACCCATCTACCTTTAACCGGTTTTATGGCATGCCAAACATCCCTCTTCCATTGCAGTAGTTTCCGGTAATTACGCAACAGCAATTGTTATTGCAAGGTCGTAGACAGTTGAAAGAAATGATCACCTCAGTACTAAATGAAAAAAAGAATCTTGAATCAGAGTTTGGACCGAAACTTCGCATTTTTCCACAAGGGACTGATATCTATTAAAGAACTTTTTCAATTATCGTATGAGACGGAGTTTTTTGCGATCTTGATTAGAAAGGCGGTCACGGAGATAACTATGTGTAATGAGAAAGTCTGTATAATTTCTGCTAGCTCTTGTGTAACGAATCAACTGTGATTAATACACTCCGTACGCAAGAGGAACTGGAATATTACTGTCCATTTTTGGGAAATTGATAATTTTGAAATTAAAATCGTCTTTTTTGTCGTAACTTTTTGTACCGTGATGACCATTTTCGTCAAATTCGAGATTTAAGTCCACAAAAGATGTAGATGTAGTGGTTTCTGTCGTATCCGTTAATTCTAGTTCTGATGGATATATTAATGGGACCCATTAGCAAAAAAAATCCGTTATTGGTGGAAAGAACATCATCAATATATCTACAAGTGAAATTGAAGGATCTAGTATCTTTTGCTTTTGTTTTTCTATTTCGAGTCCCTTAAGAAATTCAGTGTCGTTAGAATATAAAAAAAAACAAGTTTGCGAGTAGAGGATCACAATAAGTGCCAAATGGTATGCCAGCATGCTGTTACAAATAACCCAAGTTTGTAAGTTGCCTTTTTTCGAAGATATTTTTATTCCTTGTGAAATCTGATGAAGAAAAATAGGGAAGAAATTGGACTGAGACAAGTATTTTCTGATAAATAATTAATCAGTTAGCTGTGAATGGTTTTAATATATACCATGTTATTTGCAATTGGACTTTATGATGAAATCTTACAAATGACTTGTTAAAAGAAATTTTTACCATTGTATATCTATCTGTTGAAATGGACGTATGAAGCAATGACTTCTACATCAAAATCTTAATATATAATTATTTTTCAATTCTATTTTAGTCTAACATCTTCGTTTGCAGTATTAAACGCTGTAGATAAACTTTCACAGTGATATTCAACATTGTTACGTTTCGTGTTTCATGCATGTTCCTGTCAAACAGAAATGAGCTATCTTAGTGAATTGTCTTCCGTAATTGACACTATTACAGTTTAATTAAAAGTTGTGTCAATAGTGATGACAAAACTGATGATTTTTCCCTTAGAGTCAATTGTCGATCAGAATGAACTAAGCAAATCCCACACATTTTCTTGTAACACTTTGTAAAGTGATAGGAAACTATCAAAATATGATTTCCCCTAACTTCATATGTTCAAAAATCTGATATGTTGCACACTTTTTGTCAGTTCAGATCGAAATAACCTATCTTTGTACACGTCCTTTCATACATGTACATCCTTTCAATAGCGTTTGGTTAAATTTGCTTTCATAAGCTCAGAGCAGATACTTAAGATGGCGATTTTCTAAAAGAGTTCAATGTTTAACTATGGTCCACTATGTTTTATCGCATTGGAACGAAATAACAAAAACAAATATAAAGGATCTTCTTTTAAATGTTACTTTAAAGTTTGGTTGAATTTGCTCCAGTACTTTCAGTGACGATTATGAAAATGTAAAAAGTTAACAGACGGACGACGGAACGGACAATGGATGTCAAGAGATAGCACTTGCTTTCACTGACCTGAGTTAAAAATCAAATTAATGAAAGGGTTCAACTATATAATTGACTTACTTTCATGTGTGAAATCTACACATCCACACGCATTATACATAATTTTTGCCAGACATTCCTTGTAGCATTTTGACCTCACGTATTCTATACCATCATTGAAGTTTTCCTGACAATATGTGTTCGGCATAGCTTCATATGGACTCGAGAGATATTCCAACTGGTTACATAAAAATAACAAGCTTAAAGACAATTCTTAGGATAATATTTTAAAAACCATAATAAATTGACGTTTTACGTGGTTTTTATTATTGTACTTATAATTACTACTTATTAGCTTGGCATAATTTTCTCTTTCATTTTGGTAAGTTTACCACAACAACTCCCGATATAACTGAACCATGACCAATCAGGTCAAATAATTTGAGAAATGCTCTCACAACGTTACATATCAATAATACATGCATTTGACAAAACATGTCTTAACCTCCCTATGATTATATGCTTATATATTTCGTTTGCTTATAGTTTTTATTGTTCACAGTAGTTTTTTGTATAATGCTGGTCTGCAAGATCTGATGAAAGGAGAATAAAGGATACGATTTACGTTTTCCGTAATGAATTGTCAACGACTGTTAATAGCTTGAATATATTTGGTCTACATTATGTGTTCTGTTCAATAACAAAAATAGAAAAAGTCGTGTTTATTTCATAATTGTTTTATTTTAGTTGTTGCATGATAATAAGATGCAAAAAACGGGTGTGCGGTTATATATTTTACAAAGCAATGCATTGCCTGGAATTTAGCTGTGATTTTAAGATATATGCTTTCTATGTAATAAATTCCCAAATGTTGGTCTCCACTTGTATTTTCCTTTGCATCGAGATACAATATTTTGTTGAACTGTTCAATATAATGGAGACCGAAATGGTTGATGCTATTTTTCTCTAAAAATCACTTGCAAATAAAACAAATTGAATTTTGTAGTATATATATATATATATATATATATGCTCTTTCTACCAACTAACAAGTTATATTTTACTATCAATATCCATTTTGTAAAAAGTAAGGCCTGATGTTGTACTTGTAATATCGTCAAAACATCGTACACAAAGCCTTCCTTCAATGTCTAATAATAGAACAGTTTAATTAAAACGAAAACTAACTTGTTTTTTCGTAACTGCTGCAAAAATTTCGCGACCAGGTTCCACAAATTGACCTAATTTAGTTCCATAAACAACGTCGTCGTTGGGATCATGAACAATAACCTACCAATAAATATGAATGCATAATTTGAAAAAGCAACAGATTCATACAGCATTGTGATTGAAAGCATATACAGATGCACATTTCGAGTATGTACATGCATATGTTTTTTTACGTAAAAGCATTCTAAAAATAGGTACATGTAGACCAAAGATACAAGGGTTGTACAAACTAGTAAGGTGACGTAAGGCTCGAAAAATTTTTGACACAACTGATCAAATGTGTACTCTAAATGCCTACCATTTCACTTTGACAAACACCACTAAGCAAAACTTCATGACTCTCCTTCATCAACAAGACTATCAGACATTTCAACAGTCCTTTGTTTGTAGCAGACCAAGGATTAGTTTCAAACATTTCTGCCCTTACATGTATGCACAAGATCCTACAATTTGTTCCCCCAACACAACTAGCCATTACTAGTTATTATTATGGCTCCAAAAGGAAGTTTGTGGAGACATATTGTTTTTGCTCCGTTTCTTCTTATTATTAAGTCACCCAAACGAAGTTTGGTGACTTATTGTTTTTACTCCGTTTCTTATTATTGAGTCGCCCAAACATAGTTTGGCGACTTATTGTGTTTGCACCGTTTCTTATTATGTCGCCCCAGACGAATGTCGGGGCGACATATTGTTATTGTATTGTTTCTTCTTTTTATTCTCCATTATTATTAAGTCTCCCAAACGAAGTTTGGGAGACTTATTGTTTTTGTTGCGTTTCTTATTAAGTCTCCCAAACGAAGTTGGGAGACTTATTGTTTTTGTTGCGTTTCTTATTAAGTCTCCCAAACGGAGTTTGGGGAGACTTATTGTTTTACTACCGTTTCTTATTATTATTATTATTCTTATTATTATTATTATTATTCTTCCGCCTTCTTCGCCGCTGAACTTGTCCGGAAGTTTTTTCGGAGAATATTGGGCCGATCTTTATGAAACTTCACAGGATGATAGATACCCATGCCGCGGGGTGCACTTGGGTCTTGAAATTTTCAAAATGGCCGCCGTTGCCATGGAAACGGAAAAAAGGCGGGAAAATTAAAAGTGCTCCAAATTGAACGAAACTTCACAGGAAGGATGTATACAAATAGTAGAACACATTTTTGGGCCAAAAAATTTCAAAATGGCCGCCGTTGCCATGGAAACGGAAAAAAAGCGGGAAAATTGAAAGTGCTCCAAATTGAACGAAACTTCACAGGAAGGATGTATACAAATAGTAAAACACATTTTTGGGCCAAAAAAATTCAAAATGGCCGCTGTTGCCATGGTAACGGAAAAAAGGCGGGAAAATTATAAATGCTCCAAATTGGATGAAATTTCACAGATGGGTTGTCAAGATTGTGCTGAACTCAAATAAAAAGCCATCTCCTGTGTCCATGGGAGGTTTGGGAGACTTTTATGTTTGTATCCAAACATAGGAACACTAGTTATTATTATTATT
>MJUU01002053.1:33331-99589 GCA_002080025.1 Modiolus philippinarum
AGATGGCTGAAAAAGTATATCAGCAAAAATGTTCATCATCTCAAGGGCTACATTTGTCTCATTTGAACCGAAGCTCTCCGATGACTCCCTGAAGAGTTATTGCCCTTGACGCATTTCAGAAATAGGTTTTTTGCGTATAACTTTTAAACCTTAACAGATAGTATGGTCATGTAACATATCAAATTAATCAGCAAGGAGAGACCTTCAACTTGACCCCAAGGTCAAAGGTCATCAAGGTCATCGGTCAAGGTCATAGCCAAATTTTACGTTTTTTTTTATCGTAAAATCTTTCAAACGATTAGAAATGGCTACTCTAATATATTGGAGACAATGTGCATCTCATCAAGATGATTTTAAACATGTAACATGACAAAACATAACATTAAACACAACATTGACTGGGAAAGACCTTGCAATTGTTCTCTGAACAATTGTCCTTTTAATTATTCTTTTTCTTCTTGTTCTTCCGGCGTAAAATTTTTGTCTGGGACATATCTCGAAGACCTGTGACCGGAACCTTATGAAACTTCATATGCTAGTAGAAGCCAATGAGAAGATGTGTCTTCCGGTCTCGGAATTTCCAAAATGGCGACCGTTGCCATGGAAACCGTGAAAAAGGCGGGAAAATTGAAAGTGCTCAGAATTGGATGAAATTTGATGGAAAGGTTGCCTAGCATGCATAGAATTGATTTTTGGACCTAAAATTTTTAAAATGGCGACCGTTGCCATGGAAACTGAAAAAAGGCGGGAAAATTCAAAGTGCTCAGAATTGGATGAAATTTGATAGGAAGGTTACCTAGCATGCATAGAATTGTTTTTTGGAACTAATATTTTCAAAATGGCTACCGTTGCCATGGAAACCGAAAAAAGGCGGGAAAATTCACAGTGCTCAGAATTGGATGAAATTTGACAGGAATGTTGCCTAGTATGCATAGAATTGATTTTTGGTCTTAAAATTTTCAAAATGGTGACCGTTGCCATGGAAACCGAAAAAAGGCAGGAAAATTCATAGTGCTCAGAACTGGAAGAAATTTGACAGGGAGGTTACCTAGCAGGCATAGAAGTGATTTTTGGTCCGTAAATTTTAAAAAAATGGCGACCGTTGCCATGGAAAGCGAAAAAAGGCTGGAAAATTCAAATGTTCAGGATTTTATGAAATTTCACAGGACAGTTGCGGGATATGGGAGTTCGTTTGGGAGACTTTTGTGTTTCGCTCTGCGAACACAGTTATTACTTGTTATTATTCTTCTTCTACGTTTTTTTTTTGTCCGCACGTTTTCTCGGAGATGGATGGACCAAACTTAATGAAACTTGGTCCCATGCAAGATACCCATGCCTAGAGGTGCAATCAGGTCTTTGAATTTTCAAAATGGCCGTCGTTGCCATGGAAACGCAAAAAAGGCGGGAAAATTAAAAGTGCGCCGATTTGGATGAAAATTGACACAGAGGTTGCATATGATGTGTGGAATTGAATTCTGGTGTCAGAATTTCCAAAATGGCGACCGTTGGCATGGAAACGGAAAAAATGGGGGGAAATTCAAAGTGCTCCGATTTGGATGAAATTTAACAAGAATGTTGCCTTGCATGCATGGAAATGATTTTTGGTCATAAAAATTTCAAAATGGCCGCCGTTACCATGGAAATGGTAAAAAGGCGGGAAAATTCAAAGTGCTCCTAATTGGATGAAATTTTACAAGAATGTTGCCTAGCATGCATGGAAATGATTTTCGGTCTTAAAAATTTTAAAAATTGCCGCCGTTACCATGGTAAACGGGAAAAAGGCGGGAAAATTCAAAGTGCTCAAAAATGGATAAATTTTACAGTAATATTACCTAGCATGCATTGCAATGATTTTAAGTGTAAAAAATGCATGAATTCTGATTTTGGGGGTCGTTTGGTTGACTTCTGTGTTTGCATCCAAACACAATCATCACTTGTTATTATTAAGTCTCCTGAAGACTTGTTGTTTTTTTTTTTGCAATTCTTATTATTAAGTCTCCCAAACGAAGTTGGGAGACTTATTGTTTTTGTTGCCTTTCTTATTAAGTCTCCCAAACGAAGTTTGGGGAGACTTATTGTTTTTACTCAATTCTTATTATTAAGTCGCCCAAACAAAGTTTGGCGATTCTTGTGTTTGCACCGTTTCTTATTCTTATTATGTCTCCTAAACGAAGTTTGGGGAGACTTATTGTTTTTGCTGTGTTTCTTATTTTTATTATTATTATTATGTCGCCCCAGACGAAGTCGGGGGGACATATTGTTATTGTTCCGTTTCTTTGTTATTATTGTTTCTTCTTATTATTATTATTTTACTTCCAATAAATTTTGTCCGGAGCGTTTCTCAGAGTTGCATGAACCGAGCCACTTGATACTTGGCACACAGTTGGATCACCATATGAAGTTGTACAACACGGTGAAAAATTTTTCAAAATGGACGCCATTTCCAAGATGGCCGCCATTTTACGTTAAAAAAACCGAGGATTCAATATCTCTGGAACTGCTTTGCAGAATATCTTCATATTTTGCAAAGATGTTCAATAAAATGAGACAAAGGAATATATGCAAAAAAATTTCAAAATGGCCGCCATTTCGAAGATGGCCGCCAAAAATGCGTCAAAATTTCAACTTTGTCGGATTTCAACGAAAATTGATTTCTAGGTAGATTTTTACGCTGCGAACAAGATGGAATCATCGAATTGGCTGCCAGGGGCGACATCAGCTATTGCTTGCAATTGCAAATCTAGTTATTTTTATTATTCTTCTTCCGTTTTCCGCCGCGACTTTGTCCACCAAATTTCTCGGACACCAGTGATCCAATCTTGACGAAACTTCACAAAAATTTTCAAAATGGCTGCCATTTTCAAGATGGCCGCCATTTTACGTCAAAATATTGAGGATTCAATAAATCAGGAACTGCTTGGCAGAATTTTGTTCATATTTTGTATTAATGTTTAATAAGATGAGAGGAAAGAATTCATGCGAAAAAATTTTGCAAAATGTCCGCCATATTCAAGATGGCCGCCAAATACGTCGAAATTTCAACATTTTCCGATTTCAACAAAAATTGATTTCTAGGTAGATTTTGACACTACAAACAAGATGGAATCATCGACTTGGACGTCCGGGGCGACATCAGCTATTGCTTGCAATTGCAAATCTAGTATTGTTATTGCTTTTCTCTTTTATTTTCTTCCAATGATTTTTGTCCGGCTATTTTCTCAAAGATGTCTGGACAGAATTCATTCATACTTGGCACAAAGTTTAACCACCATAAGAAGACGTGCATGCACTAACAATTTTTTTTTAAAATGGCTGCCATTTTCAAAATGGCCGCCATTTTACGTCAAAATATTGAGAATTCAATAAATCAGGAACTGAATGGCAGAATTGGTTCATATTTTGTATTAAAGTTTAATAAGATGAGAGGAAGGAATTCATGCGAAAAAATTTTGCACAATGTCCGCCATGTTCAAGATGGCCGCCAAAATACGTCAAAATTTCAACATTGTCTGATTTTAATGAAAATTGATTTCTAGGTAGATTTTGACACTACAGACAAGATGGAATCATCAACTTGCACGTCTGGGGCGACATCAGCTATTGCTTGCAATTGCAAATCTAGTTATTCTTGTTCTTCTTCTCGTCTTTCCGCCAACATTTTGTCCACACATTTTCTCAGAGACTACTGCTCGGATCTTGACCAAACTTCATAGGAAGATGGAACCTAATGTGAGGATTTGCAATCCGGTCTTGCAATTTTCAAAATGGCGCCGGATGCCATGGAAATGGCAATAAAGAAGGGAAAATGAAAGTGTTCTGATTGATGAAACTTTACAGGAAGGTAGCTTAAGACATGGGGAATTGGTTTCTCGTCTCCAAGACTTCAGATTGGCACTGGTTGCCATAGAAATGGCAAAAAGGCAGGAAAATGAAAGTGCTCAGAATTGGATGAAACTTTACAGGAAGGTAGCTTAAGACATGGGGAATTGGTTTCTGGTCTCCAAGACTTTAGATTGGCACTTGTTGCCATGGAAATGGCAAAAAGGCGGGAAAATGAAAGTGCTCAGAATTTAATTGAACTTTACAGGAAGGTTACTTAGGACATGGGGAATTGGTTTCTGGTCTCCAAGACTTCAAATTGGCACTGGTGCCATGGCATTGGCAAAAAAGGCGGAAAAATGAAAATATTCAGAATTGGTTGAAACTTTACAGAAAGGTTACCTTCGGTGTGGGACATTGGTTTTTGGTGTCAAAGACTTCAAACTGACTTCCGTTGCCATGGAAGCAGAACAAAAAGTGGAAAAATCCAAAGTGCTCAGAATTGAATAAAACTCTACAGACAGGTTGGGTAGGTTGTGTGGAAGTGATTTGTAGCCCTGATTTCTGATATGGAAGTTCGTTTGGGAGACTTTTGTATCAGCATCCTGATACAATTATAAATTTTTATTATTCTTCTTTCCTTTCTTCTCGTCGCAATGAACTTGTCCGCACAAAATCTCATAGACCATCACACCTAGAGCTTTCAAATTTTGTAGGATATTAGCCCCATGTATCTAGATGTGCATTCATTAAAAATTTTTCAAAATGGCGTTCATAAAGGGTACTTTTGGGGTATAAAAAAGAGGTGGGGTCGTCCTTTAGTAACCCTATGGGAAAACGAAATTTTGAATTATTTTTATCATATATTTCGCGGTTTCTCAAAAACTATAAAGACTAGCTCCCTGAAACTTAATGGGACAGTTGAGGTTCATGTAAGAAAGGTTTCCACAGCATTGGAAATCTCAAAATAACTACCGTTGCAATGGAAACCATACCAAAAAGTTTCAATTTTTTGGAAAATAGTAGTTCCTGTTATAATATATTATTATATTATGTCTGATAATATTATTTTTATTACAGCAACATGTATTACTTTGATTATAAGGGGAACCCCTGTCCAAATTCTTTTTGGAAAGGGTCTGAAATTGGTTGCAAGGGACAAAAGAGCACTTTGTTGCCATGAAAACAAAACCAGAAACGTATTTTTTGTTGAAAAATTGAGTTTTCTCATAAAAAAGGAGTTTTGAGAAATATGTATTAAATAGGTTATAAGGGGAACCCCTGCCCAAATTTTCTTTGGAAAGAGATCTGAAATTGGATATAATGGACAAAAGAGCATTTGATTGCCATGGAAACAAAACCAAAAGCATATTTTTTGGAAAATTTCAGGTTTTCTGATAAAAAAGAAGGAATTTTGAGATATATGTATTACATAGCTTATAAGGGGAACTCCTGTCCAATTTGTTTTTGGAAAGGGTCTGAAATCGGGTGTAATGGACAAAAGAGCACTTTGTAACCATGGAAACAAAACTAGAAATATATACTGTGGAAGTACTTTTATTCGTTGACATCAATTTTCGTGGTTTTCATAAAAATCACTATTTCGTGGGTTCTCAAATTCGTGGTTTCAAAGTCCCTACATTAAAACTCTATGGAAAAAATGCATTTCGTTGTGAACTTAATTTCGTGGTTTAAGCGAACCACGAAATCCACGAAAATTGGAACCCCACGAACAATAGTACTTTCACAGTATTTTTTTTTTTGGTTGAAAAATTGAGTTTTCTCATAAAAAAGGGAATTTTGAGAAATATGTATTAAATAGGTTATAAGGGGAACCCCTGTCCAAATTTTCTTTGGAAAGAGATCTGAAATTGGATATAATGGACAAAAGAGCATTTGGTTGCCATGGAAACAAAACCAAAAGCATATTTTTGGGAAAAATCAGGTTTTCTGATAAAAAAGAAGTAATTTTGAGATATATGTATTACATAGCTTATAAGGGGAACCCCTGTCCCCTTTTTTTGGAAAGGGTCTGAAATTGGGTGTAATGGACAAAAGAGCACTTTGTTGCCATGGAAACAAAACCAGAAACGTATTTTTTGTTGAAAAATTCAGTTTTCTGACGAGAAAAGGAATTTTTAGAAATATGTATTAAATAGGTTATAAGGGGAACCCCTGCCCAATTTTTTTTTGGAAACAAGGTATGAAATGGATTTTAATGGATTATGGAGCATTTGGTTGCCATGGAAACCAAGCCAGAAAGCTATTATTTTGAGAAAAACGTGTTTTCTGCTTATGTTATGTTTTGATTTAGACTATATGTATAGAGTAAATAATAAGAGTAACACCTGTTCACATTGTTTTTGAAAGGGGTTTTATAATGGCCAGGAGTCCGATGTGGGAGTTCGGTTGGAAGACTTTTGTGTTTCGCTTGCGAACACAGTTATAACTTGTTATTTTTCTTCCATCCTTCTTTATTCTGGTCGCAATGAACTTGTCCGAACCAGATCCCATAGACCATAACACCTAGAGCTTTGAAATTTTGTAGGATGTTAGCCCCATATATTTAGATGTGCAATCAGGAAAAAATGTCCCTGGAGGGTTCCATTGAGGTTACATTTGGGGGCTCAAATAGGGGTGAGGTTGTCCAATGTTAACCCTATGGGAAAACGAAATTTTGAATGTTTTGCACAATAGTTCTCACTGTATCTTTTTCAAAAACTTTTAATACTAGCTTAATGAATCTTCATAGGAAAGGTGTGTGTCATGTAAGAAAGAGTTCCATGGAATTGGAAATTTCAAAATAACCAGCATTGCCATAGAGACTATACCAAAATATGGAAATTTGGGGAAAATAGTAGTTTTTGTTGATAATAGTAGTAGTTTTTGTTGATAATAGTATATTGATTACAGCAACATGTATTACTTAGATTGTAAGGGGAACCCTTGTCCAAATTTTTTAGCCTCATGTATCTTGATGTACAATCATAAAAAAAAATTGAATGAGGGTCCATTAAGGGTACATTTGGGGGATGTCAAAAAGGGGTGGGATCGTCCTATAGTAAATCTACGGGAAATTGAAATTTTGAATTTTTTCACTGCAACTCAAATACTAATCAGCACTAGCTGCTTCAAAATTTATAGGAAGGTTGTATGTGATGTTAGATAAAGTTAAACAGCATTAAAAATTTGAAAATTAGTATGGTTGCCATGGAAACCATAACAAAAAAAATAAAATTTTGAGAAAATAGTATTTATTGTTGATAATTGTTTTTCTATTTCAGCTTTATGTATTAGTTAGGTTATAAGGGGAACCCCTGCCCAATTTCTTTTTTTTGAATAGAGGTATAAAACTTGTTGTTATGGATAATGGAACATTTGGTTGTCATGGAAACCAAGCCAGAAAGCTAGAATTTTTAGAAAAGGATATTTTCTGATTGTGTTATGTTTAGATTTCAACTATATGTATAAAGTAAATTATAAGGGGAACCCGTGCTCCTATTATTTTTTGGAAAAAGGGGGTTTTATAATACCCAGGAATCCGATATGGGAATTCGTTTGGGAGACTTTTGTGTTTCGCTTGCGAACACAGTTATAACTTGTTATTATTAAAATTCTTCCATCTTTCCTAATCTCGTCACCTTGAACTTGTCCGAAGCAGATCTCAGAGACCATTTGACATACAGTGTTCAAACTTTGTAGGATATTAGCCCCATGTATATAGTTGTGCAATAAAAAAAGATTTTCAAGGATGTCCAATAAGGTAACATTTGGGAGGCTCAAAAAGGGGTGGGGTCGTCAATGTTAACCCTATGGGAAAATGAAATTTTGAATGTTTTTCGCAACATTTTTGCACTGTATCTCAATAACTATTACCACTAACTCCATGAAACTGCACAGGCAAGGTGAGTGTCAGGTAAGAAAGGGTTACACAGCATTGGAAATTTCAAAATAAGTTCCGTTCCTATAATAACAATGGTTGCCATGGAAACTATACTAAAAACTTAAAATTTTGAGAAAATCGTAATTACTGTTGATAATTGTTAATTGTTGTATTTTTATTACTGCTATATGTATAAATTAGGTAATAAGGGGAACCCCTGCCCAAATTTTCTTTTGAAACAAGGTATGAAATTGAATGTAACAGATAATTCTGCATTTGGTTGCCATGGAAACCAAGCCAGAAACCTATAATTTTGAGAAAAATGTGTTTTCTTCTGCATGTAATAGTTTGATTTCGGCAATACGTTTAAACTAATTTATAAGGGGAACCCCTGCCAAATTTTTTTTTTTGGAAAAGGGGTCTGAAAATGCCCAAAAATCTGATATGGGAGTTTGTTTGGGAGACTTTTGTGTTTCGGTTGCGAAAACACTTATCACTTGTTATTATTATTAAGTCTCCCAAACGAAGTTGGGAGACTTATTGTTTTTGTTGCGTTTCTTATTATTATTATGTCGCCCCAGACGTAGTCGGGACGACATATGGTTTGTGGTCCGTTTCTTTGTTAGTATTATTCTTTCCGTCTTTCTTCCAAGGATTTTTGTCCACGTTTTTTCTCAGAGATGCCTGGACAGAATGCATTCATATTTGGCACAAAGTTGGATCACCTTGCGGAGATGTGCATGCATTGACAAAAAAAATTCAAAATGGCCGCCATATCCAATATGGCCGCCAAAATACGTCAAAATTTCAACGTTGTTCGATTTCAACGAAAATTGATTTCTAAGTAGATTTTGATGCTGAGAACAAGCTGGAATCCTCGAACTGGCTGTCAGGGGCGACATCAGCTATTGCTTGCAATTGTAAATCTAGATATTCTTCCATCTTTCTTTATTCTCGTCCGGATAAATTTGTCCGAAGCAGATCTCAGAGACCATTGGACCTAGAGGTTTCAAACTTGGCATACTAATGGCTTCATGTATCTAGATGTGCAATCATCAAAAATTTTTCAAAAGGGGGTCCATTAAGGGTACTTTTGGGTATCAAAAAAGGGTTGGGTCGTCCTATACAAACCCTATAAGAAATTGAAATTTTGAAAGTTTTTCACCCTTTTTTCCCTGTTTCTCAAAAACTATTAATACTAGCTCCATGAAACTTCATCAGAAAGGTGAGGGTCATGTAAGAAAGGGTTCCAAAGCATTGAAAATTTCAAAATAACTACCGTTGCCATGGAAACCATACCAAAAAATGGAAATTTTGGGAAAATAGTAGTTTCTGTTGATAATAATATTTCAATTACAGCAATATGTATTACCTAGATTATAAGGGGAACCCCTGCCCAATTTTTTTTTTTTTTTTTTGGAAAGGGTCTGAAATTGGGTGTAATGGACAAAAGACCACCTTGTTGCCATGGAAACAAAACCAGAAACGTTTTTTTTGTTGAAAAAATTGAGTTTTCTAATAAAATAAAGGAATTTTGAGAAATACATGTATGTATTAAATAGGTTATAAGGGGAACCCCTGCCCAAATTTTCTTTGGAAAGAGATCTGAAATTGATGTCATGGACAAAAGAGCATTTGGTTGCCATGGAAACAAAACCAAAAGCATATTTTTTTTTGAAAAATCAGGTTTTCTGGTAAAAAAGAAGGAATTTTGAGAAATATGTATTACATAGCTTACAAGGGGAACCCCTGACCCATTTCTTTTTGAAAAGTGTCTGAAATTGGTTGCAATGGATAAAAGAGCACTTGGTTGCAATGGAAATAAAACCAGAAGCATATTTGTTGTTGAAAATTGAGATTTCTGATAAAAAGGGGAATTTTGAGAAATTTGTATAACATAGGTTATAAGGGAAACCCCTGCCCAAATTTTTTTGGAAAGGGTCTGAAATTGGATGTAATGGGCAAAGGAGCATTTGGTTGTCATAAAAACAAAACCAGAAGTTATTATTTTTGTTGTTGAAAAATCAGGTTTTATGATTAAAAAAAAGGAATTATGAGTTATATGTATTACATAGGTTATGAGGGGAACCCCTGCCAAAATTGTTTTCAAAAGGGAGTCTCGTAATGCCTTGGTATCCGATATAGGAGTTCGTTTGGGAGACTTTTGTGTTTCGCTTGCGAACACAGTTATTATTTGTTATTATCATTATTATTCCATCTTTCTTTCTTCTCGTCCGGATGAATTTGTCCAAAGCAGATCTTAGAGACCATTAAAGCTAGAGCTTTCAAACTTTGTAGGATATTAGCCCTATCTATTTAGACGTGCAGTCATGAAAAATATTTTCCAAGGGGTCCATTAAAGGTGTATTTGGTGGGTGCAAAAAGGGTTGGGGTTTACTATAGAAACCTATGGGAAAATGAAATTTTGACTAAATTTTCACCATTTTTTCACTGTATCTTAAAAATTATCAAACGTAACTCCCTCAAATTTCATAGGAAAGGTTTGTGTCATGTAAGAAATTCCAAAATTAGTACCGTTGTCATGGAAACCATACCAAAAAATGAAATTTGAGAAAACATATTTATTATTGATAACCGTATTTTCATTTCAGCTATATGTATTATTTAGGTTATAAGGGGAACCCCTGCTCAATTTTTTTTTGAAACAAGATATAAAATTGCTTGAAATGGATAATGGAGCATTTGGTTGCCATGGAAACCAACCCAGAAAGCTATAATTTTTGGAAAACGTGTTTTCTGTTGTGCGATATGTTTTGAAATCGACTATATGTATTAAGTAAATCAAAAGGGGAATCCCTGCTCAAATTTTTTTGAAAGGGGTTTTGATAATGCCCAGGAATCCGATATGGGAGTTCGTTTGGGAGACTTTTGTGTTTCGCTTGCGAACACAGTTTTCACTTGTTATTATCATTATGTCACCCCAGACATCGTCGGGGTGACATGTTGTTATTCTACTTTTCTTTTGATTATTTTGTCACCCCAGACAACGTCGGGGTGACATGTTGTTACATGTATTACTATTATTATTCTTCTTCCAATAATTCTTGTCCGAGCGATTATTTTGTAATGGCTGGATGGAAGGATTTCAAACTTATCACAAAGTTGGACCACCATCTAAAGTTGTATGCTGTGCATTTGATATTTTCAAAATGGCTGCCTTTTCTAAGATGGTCGCCGAAATACGTCAAACTTTCAACCTTGTCGGATTTCAATGAAAATTTATTTTTAGGTAGATTCTGACGCTGCAAATAATGTGGAATCGTCGAATAGTGGAGTCTGGGGTGACATCGGCTATTGCTTGCAAATGCAAATCTAGTTATGTTACCCCAGACTTTGTCGGGGTGACATGTTGTTATTCTACGTTTCTTCTGATTATTATTATTCTTTTTTATTATTATTATTCTTCCAATAATATTTGTCCGAGATTTTATTTCGAGATGGCTTGATGTAATCAAGTGAAACTTAGTACACACTTATATCAGCAGAGGGAGAAGGGCTTGGCACAAAGTCGAATCACCATCTAAAGTTGTATGCTGTGCATTTGAAATTTTCAAGATGGCCGCCATTACCAAGATGGCAGCCAAAATACGTCAAAATTTCAACTTTGTCGGATTTCAACAAAATTTGATTTCTAGGTAGGTTTTGACGTTGTGAACATGATGGAATAATCGAATTAGTTGTCTGGGGTGACATCAGCTATTGCTTGCAATTGCAGATCTAGTTATTCTTCTTATTCTTCTGTCTTCCGCCCGAATATTTGTCCGGCATTTTTTCTCGGAGACCGTAAGAGCTAGGGTATTGAAACTTGGTAGGAAGTTGGAACCCCATCTGGAATTGTGCGTTTGACCTCCGGAATTTTCAAAATATCACCCCTGCCATGGAAACTGAAAAAAGGCGGGAAAATTGAAATTGCTCCGATTTGGAGGAAAATTGACACAGAGGTTGTCTTTGATGTGTGGAATTAAATTCTGGTTTCAGAATTGCCAGAATGGCGACTATTGCCATGGAAACAGAAAAAGGTGGGAAAATTTGGATGAAATTTTACGCAGAGGCTGCCATTTGTGTGACGAATTGAAATGTAGATCCATGGTTGGGGGTTTTGGGAGCCATTCTATGATCCACAAGATCATAATCATGTATTGTTATTTTTTTATACCCATATACTAATGGGGATATATGTGTTGGCATTCTGTGTGAGCATTCATCCATGAATTGGTTAGTTTAGATACCCTACGGCTATGTTGATTGAAAGTAGCTTCTGATGGTGGAGGTGGAACGCATTTTACTCCTTTGGATCTTGACAAAGCGACCCGTTGCTTTTTTAAGTTTTGATGATGAGATTTGTATTTGCCTTTTAGAGCTATACACATTTAGTAACGGAGGTCTCCCAGCATTAGTAGCTGTTTCAATGTCTAGCTTTAAAAGCAAACAAGTCGTTGATACGCCAATGAATTTGTAGTTTACAGCGATTTCTGTATTTTCAAATGCAGTAAAACGAGTGTCTGTTTCTTCATAACGATATGATACCCTGGCAATAGGATATAGAACCAAGGGAAAACAATTTCACCAATTCTGAATTGTCAATGAAATAAATGGGGCAACAGGAATCATCTACAATGGCCGAAAATTATAATCAAATGCCATAATCTGCCAGGGACCTACACGGGGAAAACACAATTAAGACAAAAGACAAACGTAAACAATGATAAAAATTCGAGGCAGTCGGACTTGATACCGGCACTAGCAAAAGCCAACAAACATTCCAACAAAGTATAACTGTTTTCCTGCAGAAAAAGCAACTTTTTGTGATGCCTGATAGCATATTTACCGACGCAAATGATCAAGCGCTGCTAAGTTTTTGCCTAACCCAAAAGTTTTTTCCAGTCAGAAATTTGGTGGTCCTTGATTACTTGAACACCATTACCATGTCTTCATTAAAAATTATATCTATCACAAATATCAACGAAACAACCAAATTGTACAAAGTTTGTCATTAAGATTTAAAATACCCTTTGTCAAGTTTCCATAATTAGTAAACCTTTTTACATATCCTGGACTATAACCATATCTTCTTGTATAAGTACTGGTGAAGCTAAGCTACAAATTGTCAAATCGTCTTCTTTTGAAAAAGACTGAAAACAAATTGATCCTCTCGTTTCATTGCTGATGGTCTGTTTCTACATGTTAAGATTCAACTTCACTTAGCCAACCTGCTTACTGCAAATTTAGCCAAAAGATGTCTTGTAATTGTCCATCGGTGAAACGCAGATTTTTTTTTCAGTCCTACTATACAGCCATCTAGTTTACAATCCTTTTTCTCAGCATTGTCAGTTGCCATGTCTGACCATATACGAGTTACAAGTACCAACCTTTATCTTGTGGTTAATCTTCCTAATGGAAGAAGGAATATTTTTGTTCAATTTATCATATTCAACAAGTACAATGGCGTCCATTTAGAAAATTTGTCTTGTTAGTGATGAATCAGAAAGGCAGCATTGCTGCAACATACTGTCAGTCTTCGTAGCATAGAGATCTAGTGTTCAGCAAAATTATCTCAAACGCTTGTATAAAAAGAACCAAAATGAATACTGAAGCAAGAACAAAAGTCCATAATACATGTAATACATGGTAATATGACAATCACATATATAGAAAACGTAAACGACGAATACGAAACAATAGCCGAGAACATAATACAAACAACACAAAGAAATAAAACCTTAAGGGTACGAAAATTTGATTAAGGTGCGAGGGCATGGGCCATCTTGAAGATCTTGGCGAAAAATGAAGAATAAATATTGTAATCCTTCTTGTCATGAAAATAAATAACTTGAATTTTGATTTCTGCTGCAAAGGCAGTTAGAATAAATAATTTGTTCGAGGTTTTCATGAAAATGAATAATTTTTGTAGGCAAAATTTCTTTTAGCCACCCCCAACCCGAAAATCAAATGGTCGTACTGTTACAGTGTGAACCTCTAAAAATAGGAATGTACTCTTGAAGCATGACCTGCTCTACATGTGGCACCAGTTGCAGCTAGTAAAAATAACGATTGTTCCGAAAGGTCGATTCTATAGCTTATTGGTATGTATCACTTTTAACGCCCTTAATGGGACGAACCAAGAAAAAAAAATGATAAACATCTATTAAACTCTTCAGTATATAAAACATTACAAGGATAAATTCATAGCACAAGCACGACACACGAAGACAAAGTATATATAACAGTGTGGTACACAAAACAAGACAGAAAACAAAAGTACTAACAATGTGAACTCTCACTTAAAGCCAGGAGTGTCATCAGGTGATATAGCTAGCAACAAACGGTATTTGAGAGATCTGTTCAATATCTGATAAAATAGAATAAATACTGAAAATTCAAAACAAAATCACATTTGTATATAATCGACACCGATACGGACGATGAAATAAAAAAACGTACATGAAGCATTTTTGTTATGAATACAGTACAAGTGAGGTTCCGTATTTTGCCTCATTTGAGGTAAATTTTGGGGCGATACCATTCCATAAACATGGTAACATTGACGAAGAAACATTTCAGAAATGGCTGTCATTATTTTGGGTTTACTTCAAACCATACACTCATTTTTATTTTAATTCTTTATATTTAATCCGCGAAGCGTATCATATAAAATGTGAAAAGCCAAAAATTTTATATATGAGTCAATAAGCCCAAAATAGATTACAGCAATTTCTTATAATTTAGCATAATGCTGTTTAAATACTCACAAAATTAGAATTGTTTTGTGGGTATTCCGATTGTGATGTATAGGAAACAGCATCATTTTGTTTATTGGAAATAAACCTGATTTTTTTAACCGATCAGATCATGTCTTACTTTCAAAATTACACTGGAATAAATTATAAATCCTATCTACAAACATGATTTTGGCGGATATTAACACAAGTTTAGTACATATCGATGGGGTCAAAATTGTTATTTCATTACACCTAAGAGTGTCGATTTTTTTCTGTTGCTAAATGACTAAATATAGTTTTCTTTCACATGTTGATATATTCAAAATTATATCAAATTCATTTATGATTTTATTGAAGAACAGCCTCTTTTTTTCATATGTCTCTATCGTAGGAATCGACTACGACAGGGCAAAAAAAAATCCCAACTTATGTTTATAACTGCAAAAATTCAGTCGTGTGTCATGCTAGTTAGTATAAATCAGAAATAGACGTCTTTTATTGAAAATGTAACTGTATTACTAGTAGATGTTGTTATAGTGAAGTCGAGTACACGTCTTCTCTGGGTTCTATTTGAAATTTTTGCTACAATATCTTGGTTGTTAATCCAACATAAAACACAGAAAGGACATGGATTTTCATTAAATTTTAGAATTATATTTAGATTTTGTAAATTGTAATGTGATCAAGCAGTTTATGGTGGGGAGGTTTTTGGGCAGATATATTTACATCATTTCTGTTCGAACTTTGTTATATCTCGCATTAGACGTTCCAGGAAAAACTGAATATGGACATAAAAAATCATAGTCTTGAATAGGAAGATTGGATTTATGAGAGAAAGACACACAAGCATTGTTATAAGCAACTAACCTGGATTCCTTCCCCAAACGAACTTCCATAGTAGTCATTGTCTTTGTCAAGATATAACCACAAATTTAGATTGAACCATGAGCCTGTTTTTGTGGTCTTCAGTTCCATCGTTGGATTGGACGTCAAGCAAGGTCGACCTGGATATTTTACAACTTTGAAATATTTGGTTATGTTTAAACTACTTCTATCAAATTGTGCCATCAAAAGAAATCCGTTTAAAATTTGTTTATTTTCTTCTAAAATTTCATCTAGTGTCCTTTGTCTGTAAAAACCTTCTTCTTCGTAGAAAGGATCACTCCAGTTGATACTTTCTGCATACATTCCAAGTGGACTCATGCTTAAATAGTAATTATCAATCCTCGAATCGTTCTTCAACGCACTTTTATTCAAGGTATTTAGATTACAAATAGTTACGGCAGGAAATGCCATCTCTATATTAGGTTGGGTATACATTGCAAATGTTGTTGGATATGTATAATACATCTGTATTTCTGTAATGACTGTATACGTCAGATATGTTGCCGAAGCCAAGATAATGCACAGCCATATGAAACTGTAAAAACAATATTGTTTTGTATATTATTAACCTATCTTAACTCCCATTTCACTCGAAAAATAAATTCAAAAGTGTGCAAATTTGTCTACATCTGAGTAAATTTTAGCAAATAAATCTGTTTAATGTAATACCATCTCATATGTCAGATACTGAATGAATTTTCTGTGACAAATTACAATTTCTACACAATAATTAACCATACTGAATGAATTTTCTGTGACAAATTACAATTTCTACACAATAATTAACATAGTTTATGTTAAAATTTGTTCAATTATTATGCAAAAACTAAAATAACAGTAACTTCAGTATTTTGTTATTTTTCAAACATAAGGATGTTACCTAAAATAAATGTATCATCGAAGCTCAGAATCATAGAAAAAAACAATAAAAGGATATGTAGTAAATGTTCATGAGACAAAATCAATAAAATTACATGGCAGAATCTACGCAAATTACATAAACCTGTTTAAATAACAAAAAACTGACGGTACTGTTAATTTTGTTTCTGTATATCCGGATTTCGACACCTTATGTCTCTCAATTCACAGCAGTTTTTATATTATTCCAACTTTTAATTATAGATTGCTTACTTCTGGTGCAGAAAGAGTGAACACTACGATACGAAAAGCATACTTAGGTAAAAAAGTGTGTGAAGTCTGCAATTACTTCATTTTATTAATGTTTTCCCGTTGGGAAATCCGGTTATTGAAATGGTAATGTACGGCGGTTGGGCGGCGGTCGGCGGGCGACTGCCAAATCTTGTAAGCGCAACCCCTCTGTAACAGTTCAACAGAATTTAATGAATTTTGTTTGTAGCAAGGACATCATATGTAGATGTGCATATTGTCGGGGATTTTTCATCGTACAATTTTTCCAGGAGTTATGCCCCCTTGAACTTTATAAATTTATAGGTGTTTTGACCATATGCTTGTAACTCCTTTGTAACAGGTCAACAGAATGTCATGAAACTTTGTATGTAGCCTGGACATGATATGTAGATATGCATATTGTCTGGGTTTTTTTCATCGTACAATTTTTCCAGGAGTTATGCCCCTTTGAACTTAGAAATTTATAGGTTTTTTGACCATATGCTTGTAAGTGCAACTCCTATGTAACCGTTCAACAGAATTTCATAAAACTTTGTATGTAGTGAAGACATCATATGTAAATATGCATATTATCGAGGATTTTTAATCGTGCAATTCTTCCAGGAGTTATGTCCCTTTGAACTTATGTGCTTTGACCATATGCCTTTTGTTTGACTTTTAAGTAAAGTATACCTTTTCAGTGATTTTTAAGAGTAATGGCAAACACTGCACATAATGACAGGAGGTATGAGTTAAACAGCTTTTCACACAAGTATTTATTTCTCAATTCAAATAGTAAAGGAAAATCCGGTTTGATGTCGTATCGATATCCATTTCTTGTTTTTCTTGTAATATGATAATATCATTTTTGATTACGTTATGCGAGTTTAAGAATTGCACACTTGTTGTTCTGGAGCACCTATGATACCTCCAATTTTTCATAAATTATGCATTATGTCATTACGCCATTTTCGATCAAATGTAAAAAAAGCGTCTACTTACAATCTAATTGCGTTACTTTTTGATAAATCTGATATCTTATTCAATCCATGAAATCCAGTATTCTGGCTGAAATTATGCCACAATTCGTGGATGTGTTCTTTCTGGTCCATGTCATTATGTCTGATCAAAATGTTATTCCGAACAGAGTTTAACGCATTAATAAACAATTTAATAGGAAACGGGGACTACTTGTCTGAACATAGTTGAAAAATGAGTTATTCTGAAAAAATGTTTTGAAAGCACTGTAAATAATGTTTAAAACAGTCCTTTCTGTATTCTGGAAATATCTGTGAATAATCAAACAAATACAACAATATGGCAATTACTGTATTGTGCTCATCAAAAGGTCTGACAATTTAAATAGTGTTTCCCTTTCTTTATAAGAACTTTCTGTATAGTTATTCAGTAAAATCAATTCAATAAATGGGAGAGTTGATCAAATGATGTACCAATTAGCTAGACACAATTCTCTTTCAATGTATGCCAGCCTCAAACAGGAACATTAAATAGAAAGCCGATATACTGTGATCAGTACGAAAGCCGAGAAGGACCTTTCAAAATTGCTAATACAGATTCCGAAATTAACAACTCAGGAAAATTATGTATTAATGTCTGCGTTTATTAATTCACAATATAATAGTTCCAATTGTTTCCATTGATTATTTTAACGCAAGTTTGGAAAAAGAATATTCTCGGTTCTTCTTCGAGGAAACAACGGACATTTTCTGGTTCTCTTTTTAAGTATTTAGACAGTTGGTTATATTGGGGTGTAGTATGTGTTTTACAAAGATATCGTATATCTAGATACGCACGTTTGTAATTGAAATTTTGTTTCCATCGTTTTTATTGTTGCTTACGCTTGTCTTTTGTCTTTCATTTGTTTTTTTCCTCATGTAGTTCCTTCGTGACTATGTTTTGCAGCCATTGTAGGCGTTTCCCAGTTATCCTTTTTATTTTATTTAGCAAATATATATAATATCGACCATATGTGACAGTAGTCTGTTCGTTCATTCATTTCACTATTTTTTATGTATCCACAGAATTACAAGGAAAGTCAATAAAAACTTTTGAATCACACAAACGTCAATAAAGTAGAAAAAAGTCGTTTGCAAAAGATTTAACCATTCTTTAAAAGTGGTTTTTACTTGGTTATTTTTAATAATTATATATATATCTTTGTTGTAATACTAGCTTTCTCAAATGCTGTCTCCGTTTTATTCGCATCCCCTTTTGGATGTCTACAACTTGGAAAAAAGGTCTCTGAATTTTAAATAGCGCATTACTATACTAAATTAAATAAGTTCGAAAGATTGAATTTTGAAGTCTGTATTCTAAATTTGGAATGGCCCCAGCTTTTGTAGATCAAGGTGGTAAAATAATGTCTGCGTACGTGGATAATTGAGGTTTTGATACAGAAAGCTTTGCCGCGAACCATTGTACACAAAGTGTATGAAGACACACCTCGTTCAATACAGTTTAGTTAAGATCCTTTCTACATATGTATTTATTATGTTGAAGTATAAGAGCAGACTTTGTCTGTATACAAGGTAAAACCTCCTGACTCTTCCAATCATTCCAACCTTCTTTTCAAGTAGCAAACAACACTCGTTGTCAAAGTAAATTTCCTTCTTCCTAATCATTGTTAAATTGATTAGCTTGTTATCGTCATGATATAGCTGAAATATTACTAAATCTACGTAAAACTCTTACTAATCGATTGTCGGCACACAACAAGCGTATTCTATGCAGTAGTGTATAGCGTGTTATGATTTTTTTCCACAAACTTTTGCAAAACCTCTTTGAATGATACCCAATAAATTGTTCGTTTAGCAAAGCAGTATTAGTATTAGCATAATAAGATTTTTTTATGTTTAAGCGATTTGGTTGTTTTTATATTTTTAAGTTGTGTGTTTTGGTAAAAATGACATTTTATAAAGTCTGACATTATATAGAGTCCTGTAGTATAGGTGTTTTTGGAGCAATGTATACTAGATTTATTTTTTGCAGATCGCTTTATCTAAAAGTATGTTTTCGTGGTCATAACTTTTTTTCATATATTTTTTTTCAGTTTTAGAACCAATGCATGTAACGCATAAGTAGACATATTTTTTGTGTTCGTTGATTTCGGTTTTTGTAAGCAATGTTTGCATCATTTGTTCTAATAAAGTAAAAATGATTTATCTTATTCTGTTTTTATTTATTTTAATACCAAATAAATTGAGTATTAACAAACCATAAACCTAGTAGAGTAATCTAGTTTTGAAATTATACTTATTAATATAGGGAAAAACAAAACAATGACAAAATGTCTTTATTTTTTTGCAATACTTTTGTCATTAATATATGTTATGCATGTAGATTTCAATATGGAGATACATCGGCAAACGAGGCCCTGGGTGGCCGAGTGGTTAAGGTAGTTCTTCTACCTATACAACCACTGTAGACTATCACCACTGCGGTGTGAGTTCGCGCCCCGCTGTGTACATTACAAAAGGGTACACTCGACTTACAATCGTAATTGATAAGGAATGTCAATTACCTGCCTAAGGTCGGTTGTTCTCTCCGGGTACTCCGACTTCCTCCATCACTATAACTGACCGTCATGAAATAGCTGAATTACTGCTGAAAGTGACGTTAAACCTCATATCAATCAATCAAAACATCGGCAAACGAACACCGAGGCAAAAATGACAAATGGGTGAATTCCAAAATCCAAAATCAAAAATCACGGCAATTCATATCAAATACGAATTGAGACAGCATGACAAAGACAAAACAAATAAACAAAAAATGAACAAGAACGCATCAAAACTAAAGCACTAGCAGTGTGAACCCTACAAAAACTGAGGTATCATCAGGTGCTCCGAAAGGGTAAGTATGATATGCTCCACGCGTGAGTCTCGAAATTTAATGTAAATCAAATATAATTTAAGTATTTGTGCAACATAAACTCAAAAATACAGAACGGTATTGATTTAAACATTTTTCCAGTCAACCTCAAGTTGATATCTAATTTGAAATTCTTAACAAAGGCAGTAGAATTCCGAAGGAACAAGAAAAGCGATGACCACAAAAATCGAGGTCCAAAGACACGGGGAAAAATGGCTACAGAGACAAAACAGGGACGTGAGACAGCTACAATACACGGAAATAAAAGTTATAAATAAATTTTAAATGAATACAGTTTCAAAACGTGAAATATGAAATAAAATCCAAGGAGCATCGTACTTAAGGTAGAGCGGTAGTCTTCCGCCATTTTGAATTTGTTATTTATACTGTTTTTGGTATTATCTACTTTTTAAATATGCAAATATTTTTATTTGTAATGTATCAATAAATATTATTTCAGTGAAACAAAAAGCAAAGGACATACAATGACTTGATTTTACATACATCGGCAAACGAATACCGAAGCAAGAACGAGGAAAGGGGGAATTCTAAAATCATAATCCAAAATCACGGCAATTCACAGCAACACGAATTCATACAGTATGACAAAGACAAACAAACAAGAACGTCACAAAACTAAAGCACTAGAAGTGTGAACCCCTATTAAATCTGAGGTATCATCAGGTGCTCCGGAAGGGTAAGCATGATCTGATCCACTCGTGGCACCCGTCACACTGTCAGTGAAAAGTCCGGTTTTGTCACAGTCGGTGTTAGTCAGTCCGGTAACAAACTCTAGATCTACCCAAAGATATATGTTCTCATATGTGAAATCGAAAGATTGTAATGGTCTGTCAAATCGTTGTGACGACCGTAAAACTTCTGTAGTGACAATTGCAACAGTGACTAAACATACCCTTGATGTATAAGTTTTTGAGACAGTAATTTCGCTCTGTTGACAAAATCGCTGTACAAACTACAGGCACGGCAATGGCAAATGAGTTGTAAATGTACACGCCATATACCGGAAAAATGGGAATATTACTGCAAAAAACGGGAAGTTCACTATTGGAAAGTCGAAATCATCACGCTTGTTGTAAAGTTTTGTTTTCAGACGTCCAGAGTTGTCAATGTAGAGGTATAGGTCCAGGTATGTATGGTGTATCAGTGGTCTCTTTAATTTCTAGTTCATTTGGGTATATAAGATGAAGGTTATCCTTGAATTGAGGATTGTTCAATGAAAGAACATCATCTATAAAACGGAAACTGAAATTAAAGGATTTGGCTAGCTTATTGTCTTTTTTCTAAACTAGCCCTTGTATGAACCTGGCTTCATACGAATAAAGAAACAAATCTGCTAAAAGTAGCGCATAATTAGTCCCCATAGGTATCCCTATTGTCTGCTGGAAAACTTGTCCTCCAAATTCTACAAATATGTTATCAATCAAGAATTCCAGCATTGCAATGACATCCTACTCTGTATACTTTTTGTGTGAATCAGTGTGATGTTTAACAAAATATGCCCCATCTTTACCTATCACTAAAAATGAATATCTTCTTTCACACTTTTCATTACAGAAAGACTGATGTATTAAATCCCAGAGTACTGACTTAAGCTTATCGTGTGCAAGAGTAGTATAGAGAGTAGAAAAATCAAATGTTCTGACACTGTTGCAGTGGTAGAGTTCAGTTGAAGACAGATATTCCAATAAGTCTTTTTGAGTTTTTGAGTTTTTGAGAATCCACATCTGATTCACTCCACTTGTTGAGTATACTTTATCACTATATATCTTGAGGCCATGTATTTATCTAATTAGATGAGGTATGGTAATTTGATAATTAAATACTTTGGAAGAGGATATTTGGAAAAGGGAAATAATCTGATAAAAATATTTTATATAGATATCACTATGAAAATTCACATTTTACAAGTTATACAGAAAACAAAGTCAGGGACCCCCATTTTTCTTTATATTTTTGAAAGTAAGTTCAAAGGGCTAACATATGAGTAAAAAAGAAGAAATCTATGGAAAAGTTTTAAAGAAAACATTAAAATATCTGTTTTTCTCTATATATTCATTAGAAATATTCGATTATTTTGATATCAGTTATTTTAAAAACAAGCACGGTAACCCCCCTTTTTATGTTTTTATTTGTACTAATTTTCTAATTGGCAATATTTGAAAGTTGAAAAAAATGTGTCCAGTCGAAACGTGTTGTTTAAGAAGGATAAGAGGAAAAGGAGATATACTAATTTAGAAATGTTAGAAGTATCAAAGTTGGAAGCCGGAAAAAAACCTGAAAAGTTTGAACAAACTGACGAAAACATAAGAAAAAAACTTAAGATTTAAAAGCAACTTTTAGGAAGGTGTGAGACCGAATGTGAATGTAAAGAACATGCCAAATTAAGAACCTGTTATAAAGCTTATCCTGTGGTTGTTGAAATGTTACGTTCGTCTTCTTTCAGTCTTTTTGTCGGGCAACGGATCATAACAGTTGTTAAAACACTATGCCAGGTTATCCCGCATCCATGAGTACAAAACATGGATTTAGCTTTGCTCGACATTAAGCAATGTATTGCGCTCAGACCGCTGAATTGTGGTCGTCTTGAACTTACTATAGGGTAAGAGTAAAGCTCATTGTTGAAGGCTTCATGGTGACTTCAAGATGAAGAACAACAATAAAAGCTTTGTTCGATTGCTTGGTTTTATCATGTTATTGAAAAGACTTCGTCTTGCTTGCATTTACACGATATCCCTTCATTGTTTCTTTTAGACTAAAGATTGTCTTTCCTACATTGTTGAGTCCGTAAAAAGATTCCCTTTGAGAGAGATGTATTCTTCATATACATTCCAGTTTTGGTGTACTTTTTCTTGAGAGACTTTCTCATATGGATGCACTATCATATTTTCAATTTTTGGTATTTAATTTTAGACCACCTGATTATTGTGCTCACATTTAATTATTTTATTATGCCAAGTTTTCTTACTATTGACTAGATGAGTGCCCCGTGGTTGTATAAGTGTTTTGATTCTCTTCTGTTAGTCTGTCTGTCGGGTCACGGATGGTAGCGATTGTAAGAGCACTTAGCCAGTTATTTTAATATTCGCTGACGATGCCTTATCCACGAGTCAGATGTAGCGTTACTCGGCATATAGTAATGAATTCAGCTCAAACCTGTGCTCCGGGCCGTCTTGAACTAACCATGAGGTATAAGTAAAGCTCATTGTTGAAGGCCTCATGGTGACTCTAACATGAATAAGAACAACAAAAGCTTTGTTCCGTTTCTTAGTTTTACAATGTATTTGTAGAGACTTTAGCTCATTTGCATTTACTCTATATCCTTTCATTGTTGATTACTATCTGTTCATTAGTGTTCTGGATTCTCTGATGCAAACAAGTATAAAAGATGACTTCATCACTTCATCACTACTGACATACTGAATAATATATTGTAATTTGCAGCTCACCTTACCATTATATTTACATTCATAAGAATAGAATATGAGCAGTTATTTGGAACAATCTGGAAAAAGCAATTATATGGTGTGAGGTTCCTCACTGTGTTGAAGACCGTACGGTGACCCCTAGATGCTTTGTTTTGGGTCGTTTTAACCTGGATATGGAATGTTGTCTCCTTGACATTTACCCCATTTCCTTTCTTTTTCATAGTATACAGGGGCATCAAATACTTGTACTTAACTGATTATATGCATATCTGTGTTATACCCTTTTATAATTATCATTATATTTTTGAAATGAATGTATCATCTTTTACAAACTTCAAAACATCTTAAGTCATAGCGAATTCATTTTACAAAAAAGTCATTTAGTTTGATACTGCATTTGAATCCAATGTCTTATTGGTTTATTTTTGGTCGTATCTTCTGCACTTTTGTAACGTCCATCCCATTTTTCTTCAGTCTTTTTACGAGGGTACAAATTGCTAGTAGTACAAATTCTCCAAGTTCAGTGATTGTTATGATACTTGCTCCAAGAAACAATCCCATTTGTCCTCCAAGGTTTGCTACAAATAGAAAATCTTTTATATATATGTTTTTTAAATTATAAGGCATAAACACAGTTTTATTATCCAACTGTCTATAGAGCGGAAATGTAAAAACTTTCGAAACGGTTTGAAATCCGTTTGAAATAAATAAACATTGAAATTGCTTGCTTGGAAGTAACTTTAGAAATATGAAGGGTAAACAGTGGTGTGGGAAGTCGTTACTAATTTGACCTTTATGAAGGGTAGAATTTGGCATAGGCATACTAAAAAATAGTCATAACCGAGGAAATGTAAAGTACCCCTATGTTTAACATGTACAATTTATACATGCAGAAAAAAAGTATATAAATATTATTAGTGCAAAAAATGCAAAAGAATTAGACGATTTGCCGACCGAGTTTTATTGATATGTTTTGATGTGGTCTCAAAATAGCGAAACTATTGTATTTGTTTGCATATGGCCATTTCGACAAAACTCAAATATTTACATGAATCGTCTGTGATTGGAGATTATTTTAATCTTTTTCAAATGAAGCTCTTTTAACAAAGGATTGCCTGCTGTATTGAGATCAATGCCTAGTTCTTTTGATGGTTCTTTGATGTGATTTTAAGAGTTTAGGTTATCGACATCACTGGACTGAGCAACGTGTGCAAACATTAAACAATAACAGTATATCATTTGAAAAATGGAATAAAAAAGATAACAGGAAACACCTACAATGGCCGAAAAACATAGCCACATGCCAGAAAGTTGATAGGTTTATGGGTACCCAAACCTCCCCTTTCTCTGTCCCGTTTCCCTATCGTAGAATAAACATACGAATAAAACCCATACAGGTAGACTACTAACTCCATGACCACAATCTAGAAAAGAAAAATGGGGGGACAAAACGTAATTTTGAAAGATAGGTCAAAGAGTGCTCGCCGCTAAACTGCCGGCTAGCTCAAGGAGCCTAGTCCGCTGGTAAAACACTGTCGCACTCGGTAAACGGATATTTGTGACAGTCAAATCAAGATTGACGCCCCTGGACAGTCAAATAATGTACTGTTATTGCGATTCTTATGCAATTTCACAATCCCCTTTCCTGTTTTGTCCGAGGCATGTACATAGTGCAATCGACGGTCATTTTGATTAATCAAATGATCTGTTACATAAATGTTTCATTAGAATTGATAATTATAGTTCAAAAATTTCTTTTTCGACACAGATTTAATCATATCTGTAAATGGAAAATTAAACATTTCCATGTTACTGAACTATAAATATCAAAAAGAGTGTTTTTATTCCATAAATTAAAAAACTACAAAGAACCAGTCAACTGGTCAGTAATATTTCAGACATTTCGTTACCCGTACTATAAACTCAAGTTTAGTACGGGACTTTCGAGATAGGAACTCTAGTGTAATTGAAGGCGAAAACGATTCCCTCGGATATCAGTAAGAAGGAATACTACATTTCTAACTGACTAGTATTAAAATAAATATTTACCACATGAAAAAAAAAAACAAACTGTTTATGAAGTTCAAGTGCATTGATTATTTTTCTATATGACAAATCTTGAACTAAATTTTAATTGACGAAAAAAATAATAAACTAAAGCGCTACAAATAATATCGATTGAATATAAATCACCCTTAGCTCAACAGTGTTCATTAATTAGTGATTCCCTCTTAATGTATTGATGTACTGATTTTTTGTGTATGAAAATAGAACTTGTTTCCGAATGAACACGATTCAAAAGTCCCATACTATTGTTTACTTGACATAACGGGAATCAAGTATTCATTCGTTTAAGCTTATCAGTAAAGTTTGCGATGAGATACTGTAATTGTACTTATTTTCGCGGTGTACTTATTTTCACGAATTTTGCGTTCGGAAACTTTCCGCGAAAACAAGTACACGCGAATATAAAAATTGAACATTAAAGTTATTAAGAAAGCACACGCTTCCGTGAACTTAAATACACGCAAACTTGGCTAGAAAGGAATATTCGCGAAAATAAGGACCCTTGAATATAAGTACAATTACAGTATACAATACTTTTCATTAAGGACAAAATGTAACGTTACCTCCAATACATGTCTGTTATTCATTCACATAATTATAACTACACAATGACATTATACTCGTCTTATGTCTTATATATTTAAAAAAAAAATACAAAACAAACCAAAAATGTCTCCTTCGGTTGCATACTTTGGAACTTGGTTCATTACAGTTGTTTCAAGTTCATCAAAATATATATGAAGGTTAACGTAGTTTCGTCTGAAAATAAAGGATTTATTTATCATTATTACAATTCAGGAACTACTGCTTAACTTAGATTAAAAATATGAATCTTTATTCAGGAAAAAACTCTTGAATACATTAATCTCAAATTCCCTAACCGATACGATTCTCTTTTTATATTTAAAGTACTCGTATGGATGGTAGTCCATATAGGTAGCACGGTACTAATTACTTTACGGGGACCAGTTCAAAATTTTGTGTACCCTACATTCAGATTCACAGTGAAGACCAAAGGTTAAATATGATTGGTTTATATTGTTAAAATTTATGCCATATAATATCTCCAGATTGGTGAATGAATAGGGTTTCTAGAATAACAAAAGAATTTTTAATTTAGCTAAGAGTGAATTTTTCAGAAATTTTTTAAATATTTTCCTGATTTTCAAGGAATGGCGGTAAAATTTGAAATGTTAACACAGTGGGTCTGTTTGACTCCGTATAGCTTGAAAGGGAATTGGTCATCAATATATTTCACACTTATTCTTGGAATGACATGATAAAGTTCTTCAACAACTGATATGACTTCACTTTTGGTTCTTGTTTTTAATAAGTGAATTTTCTGAAAATGTTACTATTGTCGCCTATGGAAAAATAATTAGTACCGCGCTACCTATAATTAGTCGGCCACCTTTCTACTAATCAATGCTGACGGATTTACTTCGACATATAGTTTATAAGGTCATCATATAACATCACTTTTTTTTGCGCGGAAACGCTTATTTTTCGTTCTCGCGAAAATATACAATCATAGGCAATGATCTCCTCTAACCAGGCTTGATTTTTATGAAACCTGTTTGAGGAATATCTATAGTTATATATGAGACTACATACCCATCAGGAGTGTCTTGGTTTTAATAAAAGTTTACATAGAGTACTTTATCATGTATATGTACTCTTCTCTTTTTAGCATTTCTCTGCACGTTTATTCATATACCTTACGTGTACATTTTTTCCCTTTCTGAATCGGCTGCTATTGTTTTAAGACTGTACAAGAAGGAATACTATTTGTATGAAGTCCCGATGATCAAAATTGGCTGATAATGAATGTTAATATAACCGAACCGGCCGAAGCATGAAATTTTCGGTCAACTGTCAAGACTTATTTGCGTTAGATTAATTGTCTGCCCAACGTGAATTAAATTATCAACTCTTTTCAATAAATAGATATCTATAAATATATATATAACCTGATCACAAAAAAAATCAATAAACCATTTACTTATAGAGTACAGAAAATCTAGACATCAGATTAGAGAGTAAGTGAGAACCGAACCATCAGTCTAAAACGAGCAATCCAAGACGATAGCAACATCGGAAAACAAAAACATAACATTAGCACGTCACAGAAAAGACAAAATGAAGACAAACGCATAAACAAAACGAACAACACGGACTCGTGGATGAAATCAGGTGCACCGGTATTGCATGTATTTAATGAAATTAATATTACTTTTCTTGTAGTATATTATACCTGTACATCTCAATGTCTGCTGTATTTCCGAATTGCAATAGCAGATTATTATAGAATTCAGAAGGAAACAACGACGACGACAGTGAAACCTCATATGTTGTTGATTTGCAGGCCACTGGACAATCACACAACTGTCGATTATCATTATTAGTAAGATTAGCTGAAAGAAAGAATGGCATAATTACTACAAAATGTACAATAGATGAGGTTCAATTAGAGCTCGATCTTATTTATCTTTAACTTGCACATGTGAAGCATCTTGTCACACAATTAGGTTTAGTTCGATTCACAAGTTTGGTGTGGTGAATGCCAGGCTGAATGTTGAGGCATTCGTTTTTAGAATCGTTTATTAGGTGGCTTATCGTTTTTGATGTCTCATTTTTTTATCTCTATATTTGCATTTGCATTTCCATTTTAACTCTCTGAATTTCCCTTTTTATGATTCTAATTCCAATTCACCATTATGGCAAATTACTTACATGTGGAAGAATAGAACGTTTTGGCATACGAAAATTTTGCTTTTAGTTATAAACGGTTGATATTTTAGAAACATGGAAGTAAGCAATACATCACTACAATTGTTTCCATGTACTCATTTTGTCATTCTGTTGCATGATTAAACAATCGCAAATAAAAGTACTCACAACTGGAGGGAGTTTCTGGATACTACGATATTTCTTTATATCTATAGCTATTTAGCAAAATAAATTATTCAATAAAATAAAACTTTGCTAACTACACAACAGGTTTCCATGTAAATATCAAGTATTTAAAATTGTGTTTATTGACAGATGATTCATTTTTATGACAAGTTTCAATTTTTGTATGAACCATAAATACTACAGAAAGAGTAAAATAAAATTGAATGTAATATTAAAAAGGTCATTTCTTACAGGAAAAAACAAAAAACACGGGAATACATATCCAACATGACAAAGACGAAGCAAATAAACAAAATTGAACAAGAACGCCTCAAAACAAAACCACTAGCAGTGTAAACCCCTACAAAAACTTCAGGTATCATCAAGTGCTCCGGAGGGGTAGGCATGATCTGATCCACGAGTGTCATCCGTTACACTGCCAGTGAAAAGTCCGGTTTTGTCACAGTCGGTGTTTGTCAGTCCGGTTATAAACCCAGGATCTACCCAAAGATATTTATTCTCATCTGTAAAATAAAACATTGTAACGGTCTGTCAAATCATGGTGACGACCGTAAAACTTCTGTAGTGACAATTGCAAGAGTGACTGAACATAACCTTGATGTATAAGTTTTGATACAGTGATTTCACCCTGCTGAGGTCATTTGCCTGACATTACTGGTTAGAGTACAATGCCAAAACATATTTCTTTCATTGCAGTCAGTTATACATCGGTAATCGAATACTTAAGTAAAAAGATAAAAGAGCAAACTCCTTCAATTAAAAATGGAACAAACACGGCAATCCGGAAAGAACACAAATATCAAGAACAATATAAACACAAACGAAATGAACAAGAGCACCATGAAACATTATACAAGTGTGAAACCAACAAACAATCTGGAGGTATCATCTGTCACAATAACTTCGGTATTTAGTTATCTGTGAGGCTAAGCATTATCTGCTCCGTGCATTATATCGGTCAGACTGCTAATGACATTAAAGTCGGTGTTTGTTGTGAGATCTACCCAAAAACGTCTATAAGCATTTGAGAAATAAAAACGTAAAAACGATCTGTCAATTCATGTGACGGCCGTAACATTTCTGTTGTGACAAATGCAATAATGGCTAGACAAAGTTGTTGGAACAGTATTTTCGCCCATGTGACTTTCGTTTCAATATAAATTTGAACACAAAATTAAAAATACAAAATGAAAAGACAAAACATGTTAACTATAGTTCAATAATTTAGATTTAGTTAAAAAGCAACAAATATATAACATACCATAGGTGGCAAAATGACAAGTTGCGACGTCGTATTTTGAACAGTAGGTTAGATCTGAAAAGGTAGTAAAGGAGAGTGGTATTTTTATGTACAAAGTTCTTTCATGTTTGAAGCAGTTCGATCAACAACTATTGTTTTGGTCCATACAAGGGAAATCCGGATCAGAATAAGGAGTGACCAATGAAATCCACCGAAAGGTCAGTCTGTGACGTGTCACTTTAACTATAAATCGACAAGAGTCGAGTGGACTATTACTCTTGTTTGACAAGACATGTGCAGTTAACCATAACATTGCATAATTTTCCGGTACAATAGTGAGTTCGATCTTGCTATTGTTGAACAAAAGTTAGTATTGCTGTGGATCGAACTGCCTCTTTGTTTATGGTTTGCTAAACGTAATCTACAAATTTAAATTAGAAATGAACTAAACTAAAACTGTTTCAAAATTCAACATGACGAAAATATCATTACTGTTCGGAAGTTTCTGACTACTAATCATAATGACCAACCAAAACAATATACAGCATAACTATTATAGGTTACAAATTTCACTACATTTTTTTCTATTATTAACGAAAATTATGTTAAAAACGCAAATAACAGACTATGGCACTTTAAAGTTTAAAGAGCCCATTAAAATTCTTCCTAAAATATTTAGTATCATTAACAAATAAGTTGAATAAGTCTTCATGACATATCATTGCTTTTTATATGCTCTTTGAATTTTATTTCTTGTTATTTTCTGCCCAAAGATGCAACGGATTTACAAGTTTAATTAAGTTTCTGTTTAGGCAGATATTTGTCAAATACTGTAACGACCGCAACTCATTTGATAAAAGATTTATAACAAAACCTTAGTGAACACGCTCATATCCCACGCCCATTCATATTCGATAACCATATGTTACAGGACTCTTGTATGAGGTAAGACCACCAACATATCCACAACCTCAATTTGATGGAATCATTGCAAAAAATCATGCGATGTGAGAAGTATGCATATTTTCACATCATGACCTACACAATGACTCTACCAATACATTTCTGTAACCAAAAATCCTACCACATATGAAAGCAATCTGTCGGTCTTCAGAGAAGTAGCAATTATCATATTATATTATTTCAGTATTGTAGAAAATAGTCGAAATCCAAAAACTCCTTCGAAAAACTGTTCAATCAATGGCGGTAAAGTATGCATATCTTCACATCATGAGCAACCAAACAGTTTCAAAGTAGTTGCGTGAACTAGATAACACTTTGGCAGTTTAGCTTAAAGATAGTTAAAGTCCCTTTATCGCTAATAAATATGGTATTAAAATATTCATGTTTGTACATAGTTCTGTAAAGTAAGTGAGAACCGAACCTTCAATCCAAAAGCGAACAATCCAAGGACAATGACAACAGGGAAACAAAAAAGGGGAAAAACAGAGACAAAACATGGGAGAACTATAATTCAGAGGACTATAAAAGGTGTTGTATTGATGACAAGATACTTCTATGTGTTATTAAGCACTATAATTTGTAATTTAGGGGACAATTATCAAAGTCTTTATAATAATAAGGCATTCAAACATTATCGCGATAAAAATACTTTAAAAATACTGCCTGCAACTGAGAATGGTATACTAGATTTTCACAAGAAGGAAGATAAGTTCATCACCAAGGACGGTAGCCGAGCTCGATATTCTTTTCTCACTATGGTAATCTGGAATACCATCAGAAATTGAAGGCAGCATGTGTTGTATTATACTAAATTTCTTGACTGCATTACTAGTTCAGGTAACGTCAATAACGTCACTGTACAATAAGATGAGGCGGTATGCTCAACACAAACAACGGCAGTAGAATACCGAAGGAACAAGGGAAGTGATGATCACAAAAATCAAAAACATGATAAAACCGTCAACATAGAAAAACAAAGACGAAACAAGGACGAGAGAAAACCACATAGCACGGAAATATAAAGACGGCATTAAGAATTAAGGCGCCCATAGTGTGAACTCCCATGAAAACCGGGAGTGACATCAGGTGATCCGATAGTGTAAACATGTCATGATCTGCTAGTGGCACCTCTCACGCTATTATTGACTCAATCCAATGTTGAGTCAAACCCGGTAATGTCAAATCCGTGAAGGCATGAAATCTAGCTGACAATGTCCGTTTTCATTCGAGACACAGACACGTAATTTCTGTCAATGATGTCATGGTGACGGCCATAGATTTTCTGAAGGGTGGTAAACTCAATAGTGAGGTGGTTAACTAAAATACCATCCTCATGGTTAACCAATCAAAATTAAGGAAATTATCTGAAGTATAATCTTTACATCCTGAGCAACGGACGGAAAGGCTACAATATCATCCGTCACAACCAATTACTTTACTCTCCCCAAAATGTAAAAAAGTAATAACGAAGCTAGATCTTGTTTTAATCTTATAATTTTTTTTAAAAAAGGGTACTAAATGAAACAGTTAATTTCATCAGAAACTTACTTTTATGGGTAAAATCAATGCATCCACATGCGTTATACACGTGTTTTATTAGACATTCTTTATAACATCTTGATCTCACGTACTCTGTAACATCATTGACTTTTTCCCGACAATATGTATTCTGCATAGCTTCGTATGGTCTGGAGAGATAATTCAACTGGATTTGAAAATAAAAAAAACAATTTCAGATACTTCTAAAATAAATGAGTATACTTTTCAATATATCGTTTTCTATTTTACTGAGGTTAACTGCTATCGTATTACATATACTTTACGTTTTTTTGTACACATCAGTTTCCGTTCATTCTTGGTTAGTGCGGTCAGACAAAAAAAACAATAAGGTCACATGTCTTCCTTATTGTTGCTTTACACAAATGATGAATGAAAGGATATAGAGCAAAGGTACATGAGACAAAGTCCCTTCCCTACAAAAACATGATGAAAACAGGCGAAATGAACAGGGCTTTTATTGCTGTTATTCATCTTGAAGTCACCATGAGTCCTTCAATAATGAGTTTTGCTAATACCTCATAGTAAGTTCAAGACGGCCCCTAGCACCGGTTTAAGCGGAATTCTTTGCTGAATGTCGAACAAAGCTACATCCATGTCTTTTCTGGTCATGAATGAGGGATTGTCAACAAACATTAACTAAACTGACAAAGTGTTCTTACAATCACTGTCATCCGTTGTCCGATAAAAGCACTAGTGTCATAAGCTAGTGTGTAAGATTTTAAGTTGGTTTCAAGATAATTGATTTCAAGGACTATCAAGTCGTTTTAAGATAGTTTAAGATTAAACAAGATACACTTGATACACTTGTTGATTGTGTTCAGAAACAATTAAGACGAATGAAGTTTGTCAAGATCAAACAAGATCCCAATCTTGTTTGATCTTGATAAACTTAACACAACTTGATTGCCCTTGAACGCAGTTTTCTTGTTTGATCTTGATAAACTGAACAGGTCTTGATCGTCCTTGAAAGCAATTATCTTGAAATACGACTGAATAGCTTACACAGTCTTAACAAAATTATGTAAAGCTTGTCAAGATCGTGACAAGATCAAAATGGCGAAACAAGATCGTAACATATCTGCTATCGACATATGACAAACACAGGGCACTCATCAAGTCGATTGTAAGAAAACTAGGCATCATAAAGTAATGAGATGTGGACACTTTAAACCGGTGGCCAGAATTGCATTTCGAAATTAAAAAAAAATAAATATATGCCAAAACTTGAAAGTATTTAAGTATATCTATATGACAAATTCTCTCACGAATAAATACACCATAACTGAAATATAGAGAGCATACATCTCTCCTACGGGGAATCTTTTTACGGACTCAACACTGCTGGAAAGACAAACTCCAGTCGTAAATGATGAATGAAATGATGGGAAGTAAATGCACATGAGACAAAGTTTCTACAAATACATGATAAAAACAAGCAAAGGAACAACGCTTTTAAAGTTGATCTTCATCTTGAAGTCACCAGTCACCATCTTGAAATTGAAAAGCCCTTCAACAATGAGCTCTGTTCATACGTCATAGTAAGTTCGAAACTAACCCTAGCACAAACTTTGTTGAAATGTAGTTTTACTGCGTGAAGTAAAAAAAAATCAAATGAACATATTTGTTTTTAAATGTATTTTTAAATGTAAGCGTTGTTCCATTTGCTTAATCTTACCACGTATTTATAGGGATTTTGTTCCATGTATATTTACTCCATATCCCTTTATTTGTTTATTCATTTGCTATGCTGTTCGATAATATAGAGGCATAACATATTCTCATGTCAGGAAAGACCAAGGAAATTGTGTATCTTATATACACGAATACCAAGGCAAAAATTGGGAAAAAAAGAATTTCAAAATAATAGCAATTCATATCCAACACGAATTGAGACAGTATGGCAAAAACAAAATAAATAAACAAAAACGAATAAAACTAAAGCACTGGCAGTGTGAACCCCGTGAGAAACTGAAGTATCATTAATTGCTCCGGAAGGGTAAGCATGATCCGCTCCACGCATGGTACCCGTCACACAAACAGCTAGAATATAGCGTAGAATGATCTGTTGGACGACTCATTAGTAAACGTCAATTTCTAACCCTTGATCGAAACCGATTGAAATCCATAGTCAGTGTTACTTCTCTAACCCTCAAACATTACCAGGGTAAAAGTTTGAAAAAGCTTCTGTGAATATATTTAGTATTTTGACAATTACAAGGACAAATCCGTACGATATACATCAACAACGAAGACAAGACTAAAAGATGACATTGTGATATACAAGACAACACTACAATCTAAAGCACTGACAGTGTGTACTATCATTAAAACCACGAGTATCATCAGGTGTTCCGGAAGGGTAGGCATGATCTGCTCCGTTCGTGGAACCGGTCACACTGTTGGTGAAAAATCCGGTTTTGTCACAGTCGGTGTTTGTCGGTTCGGAAATAAACGCTAGATCTACCCAAAGATCTGTGAAATAGAAAAATTGTAACGGTCTGTCAAATCATGGTGACGAACGTAAAACTTCTACAGTGACAATTAAAACAGTGACTGATCATACCCTTGATGTATAAGTTTTAGCTCTGCTGACAAAATCGCTGTACAAACTACCGGTACGACAATAGCGAATGAGTTATGAAATGTAGATGCCAAATGCCGGAGATTTCGGAATCTGACGTCCAGAGTTGTCAATGCAGAGGTATAAGTCCAAGTATGATGCTAATGATGGTGTAACAGTGATCTCTTTAATTTAGAGTTCATTGTATAAAATAACATCAAGAAAATATGATGAAACAAATCAGCTATGTTGGAAGATCTTCGAAGTGCTGAAATGCCTTGCTTTTGTATAATACATTTTCTCCATCATTTTTCATTAAGGTGTCTCACTTGTATTTGTTCGCCATTTTTATCTAATACTTGTTCATTTAGGTTTCATTCATTAAAAAATTTAGCAAAATAGTCATTTAAAAAGAAAAGAAAGTTTCAAAGTATTTTAAATATTTATTCCTTTTCAATTTTACAACATTTTCATTTCAAAAAGGTGAACTAAAGCACTCGCGCTTTAGATACAGAACACAGAAATTATGCAAGGGAGATAATTTTATAAAAGAATTTAACATAGATATTACTAGTCTAAGAGAAATTAACATTTCACAGTTTATCTCTATTATCTTAACGGTGACCAATGATTTATATTTTTTGTATATTAACTATACAATGATTTCAAAACACATGCAAAGTATAAGCAAAATAGAATAAAAAAGATAACAGGAAACACCTACAATGGCCGAAAAACATTGCCACATGCCACAAAGTAAACAGGAACTGCACAAGAAAAAAACCACAATAAAAATACAAAAGACAATATAAACAATGATAGGAACTATAATAGAGTTTTGAAAATATCCTCTCATACATATAATCATTTTCGCTATCATTTCTTTGTAAAATCTTTAATTTTCAATTTCAGTTTTTGGGCTTAAATGTACGGTGACCCCCAAATTTCATTTTATATTTTGAACAATAATACAATAAGGGACCTTAGAAATAGGAACTCTCGTGTAATTGAAGGCGGAAACTCCAGTAAGACGGATAATTGAAATATATATATATATATATATATATATATATATACCACCTAAAAAACTATTTATGAAATTGAAGTGCACTTACAATTTGTCGTACATGACAATTATTGTACTAAATTTCAATTGACAAAAAACAATTAACCAGAAGATCTACAGAAGATCTACAAATACAAAGATAAAATATAAACCATCCTTAGCTCAACAATGTTAATTAATCAGTGATTCCCTTTCAAAGTAATGATGTATTGATTTTTTTTTCGCATAATACACAAAAATGTTTCCGGAGTGAACACGACTCAAAAGTCTCGTACAGAAAATTTCACAAAATTCTATAATAGGAAAATAATACCCTGCAAACATCTTAGGATTCGTAACTTTGTCATACTGATTTGTTTTATACTTTTACCAAGATGTTATTAAATATAATTAGCTACTGCGCATTAACAGGGCCGTGGTACAAATAAGTTATACCTCAGAAGTCTGACTACTAAACTAGTTTTGCCTTATCGTTTATATTAAGATACCATCATATGTTTATGTATCAAAATGAAATGTGGTGTTAAGGAATGGAAGACGAAATTGCTGGTCCGAAACACCAGTACTCTCTATTAAGTTAAATGTATATTAAATCAACTTTAATCCGAAAAAAATTGAATGAAGATTATAAATTTCTCATCGAATCTAACCACCCTCTTTCGTATGTCATTCCGTTGTCAAATAAAATGCTGCATAAATAATAAAGCCCGATATCCACTCATATTTTTTGTAATATCATATCCTTAAAATAAGTTTTTGAAATTCAATGGCATCACACAGATTTATTTTGAAATGCCTGAACCAAGTACGGACCATTGCGGTTGACAGTATTCCGGTGATTTTTGCATTTACTTGTCTTCTTGTCCTCTCGAATCTTGAAAATTAATTATTTTCCTTATATACAAAAAAAAACATATCTATATTTATTTCCCTGTTAATCACACCAGCGGTTCAAATTACAAACATAAATAAAGAAATCAATCAATCAATAAAATAAAAAGAAAAACTCGCCTGTTTTTTCCTAACTGCTGCAAAAACTTCACGACCAGGTTCCAGAACATGTCCAAATTGAGATCCATAAACGACGTCATCCTTTGGATCGTGGACCATAAACTAACAATTAAAAAATAAACAGTAGGTTTGGATTTAAAATGGGAGGATTATCATCAATGTATCACATTTTTGTAATATTTGCAACATTTTGACATGAAAACATATTAAGATGCACACTTAAAACGTATATATCTCTTTTATAAGATAATTCAATAACTAGAAAAAACTAACAGCAATCTCATTGACAAATAACTAAATCTGTTTCTGTAAGATGCCTTATCTATAAAGCATAGACAAATTTTCCGTTGATTTTATTTCAAATGATATTTAAATTTATCTGTTAAAACAACGGCAGTAGAATACCGAAGGAACAAAGCACAAGATTACATAAATCAAAGTCCAGAGACAAGGCAAAACCAAGAACACCAGAAGACAGAGGACCAAAGACACAAAAACTAAAGCACTAATAGTGTGAACTCTTAAAAACAGAGTGACATCAGGTGCTCCGGAAGGGTAAGCATGTCCTACTCAGTCACACTGTCAGTGGGTCAATCCAGGGTAAAGTCAAAACCGGTAATGTCAAATCCGGGAAGACTTGAATCTAGGGATTCGAACATACAACATTCGGATCCGGTGCTATCATTGCAACTTGAGGAGGTCGATAAATATTGTCGATCAGCTATTGGTGAAATTAACTTAAGAAATAATGTCTTTAGTCCATCAATTTGTGAGAAATAATGTCATATTTGTGAAATACAATAGCAGGTGCATGAAAAACATATTTCTAAAATTTTCAATTTATTGAACTATATTTTGATAATTTATGTTTGTCTTATCATACCATAACATATCAATTGTCATTTAGTATGGGAACTTGGAAAGATTTTGTACATGGATATTCAGTCAATATGTGTTTCACAAATATTGCCGTTTAATTAATTTACATTATGGAAAGACAGCAGCATAAAGAGACTACAAATAATATGTTGCCATTAAGAAACTGCGCGCGCACTGGAGCTGCAAAATTGACATGTAACCAAACTAGGACGTTTGAAATCAAATAGAATATCTGCTTATGAATACGGTCCCTGTAATATATCATCTTTTCTATTTTCAGAATTTTGATAGTTTTACCCTTGTCATGTCATTGATGATCTCTCAAATTCATAAACAAATATGTTTTTCTATATCCTTAGTCCCAAATTAAAGGTTTTACAGAACACAGAACCAAATTACTCATATCAAAGTAAGATTCCAATAACGAATGATCATATAAACAAGCAAAGAACAAACATCTACCATCCCAATCAAGCAGTATTCAAATTAAGTCCATGTATGCTTTTGACCTCATTTCCAAGAAAAAAGGTAGACTAAATCCTTGTTGACAAAAAAAAGACTACAGTGTAAAATTAAGAGATTCTGTTACTCTTTTTGGTAGAATGCAAATTGATCCTTTAATGTCTCTTAAACTGAAGCATAATTGTTGATGGATTTATTTTCTGAGGGTCTTCAATATAGAATCATTGCGGTTAACAGATCAATGTTTTCTTTTATTACATATCCAATAGACAAAATTCCTTGAGGTCAACACCCTTTCATAATAAAAAGAGAAAAAAAGAAGGCAAACGGGGAATATGTAAAAGAGACAACGACCCTAAAGGGAGTAATAAAAACTCAAAGCCACCATAAGATCTTCAATGAACGGTGAGGAAACCCCATATCTAACGGTAGGTTCAAGTCGGCCCCTAAATAAAGAGTAATCAAGTTCAGCGAAAAAACACCATCCTGGACTCCTATAGACATAAAGAAAACTAAGTAGAAAACGGACAAGATACACAAAGGTTTAATAAATTTCCTGACTTAAGACAGGCGCAAACCTGCTGCGGCGGGGTTAAACTAAGTTTTATTGGGCCATAACCTTTCTCTTAGCCAATGTAATAAATAAAAAAACAACAATAGCAACAGTAAAATTCAGTTAGCATCAGGACTGAGTCAATTGTGAAAAAAGAAACTGAAAGACTAAATATACGGACATTAACATGAAATCACAAAAGACTATTAGCAGTTAACTGACATGCCAGATCGAGACCCATTACCAACTGACAAATAAAACCATGCACCCTCAGTATACGGCTGTCACCACGATCCCTTCCCGTGAGGGGTTTAGCATAGTGATTTCATGCATATACCAGAATACATAACCCGTTCCCGTACAATACTGATTTTATAATAAAACTGGTTAAAGATGTTTTTAAAACATGACATCCCAAAATAGTCTTCCTTTGATTCTTACAACATGAAGAAAAGATCCATTTGAATTTTTGAAAAATGCAAATCTAAGATTCATTACTCAGAAAACTGTTTTTCTACTTGCCATTACATCTTTCACACGATACAGAGATCTTCGGACTCTTTATATTGAAGAAGGCTCCATTACTCTACAGTAGAAAGGTATGAGGTTTATCAAAGCAAGACCAACCAAGTCATTTTGAAATAAAATCTTCATTCCTTCTTTTTCATCAGACAAACAATTTGATCCGAGTATTACATTATTATATCAATAAAAATTTAGAAAGTCAGGTGACAATTTTTTTAAGAATATTTTCTTCTCAATAAATGCGTATTATATTTTGTACGAGAGAATATGGAGCAAATGAACATGAGACCATAACACTTTTGTTTACTCCGACTGCAATAATTGTAATGAGAAGATGGCCATTTCAGAAATCAATTCCTCATCAGCAGCACTAGAACCCAAACAAAAGAAATCCATAATTTCAAAAAAAAATCTGCTATATATAAACACAAACAACTTCCAATTGGATAGTGAATTTATTGAAACACCTATAATGTTGACTAAAGAAGGATTTTTTTATGCTTATTTTACCAGCTTCGGTGCGACTAAAACGTCAGTCAAAAATGGACACAGCAAGTTGTTTGCGAAAATCGACTTTCTTTTATTTATTTTCATCATTGGGATGTACATTTACAGGGGAACTGACATTTTTTATTCTTAAAGAATTAATTGATATTTTAAAAAATACATTTCTTTTTGTTTCTGTGTATATTCAAAAATAAACTTGAAGATCTTATGGTGGCTTTGAGTTGTCATTATTCCCCTTTGGGTCGTTGTCTCTTTGACACATTCCCCGTTTCCCTTCTTTTTCCTATTGTATGAAGAAGTGGATTGAAGTTCATAGGTTCATCAAACAAAGAGATAAGAAATTAACAGGTCGATAACTTTGATTGTTTATTTTCATTTACGCGAGTCTTTTTAATTATATAAAATTGCTAAATTTGTTACATAAATTTTAATAAATACGTATTTGGACTCCACTTATCAATCTCGATTTTAGCTAAATCTTTTCGCTGAATGACTGCCAGGACAACTTTTTCGAGCAGGCGTAGAGGAAATGGTCATACCTGACTGTTTTTGCCGTATTTAAAGCATCAATCACAGATGAAAATACTTTTAACTTATTTGAAGAAGTACTATCCAAAAATGAAATTTTATGGAAATTGTAGGTAAGATATTCAGCCTTGATCAGAAAACTGCAAACCAAAAATATAAAACGACAAATTATAGTTATTAGCAACTAACCTGGATTCCTTCTCCAAACGAACTTCCGTAATAGTCATTGTCTTTGTCAAGATATAACCACAAATTTAAATTATACCATGAGCCCGTGTGTTTGGTCTTCAATACCATATCTGGATTCGATGTAAGGCAAACTCCACCTGCATATTTAACAACTTTGAAATAATTGGTTATGTTCAAAATGCTTCTATCAAAATATCCCAAGAAAAGAAACCTGTTTAAAATTTGTTTATTTTCCTTCATGATGTCCTCTAATGTCCTTTGTCTGTAGAATCCTTCTTGCTCGTAGAATGGGTCACTCCAATTGATACTCTCTGCATACACCCCAAGAACACTCATACTCAGATAGTAATTATCCATTCTTGAATCGTTCTTTATCGCACTCTTATTCAGAGCATTTAGATTACACACAGTTACAACAGGAAATTCCATCTCTATATTAGGTTGGGTATACATTTCAAATGTTGTTGGATAGGTATAATACATCTGTATTTCTGTAATGACTGTATATGTCAGATATGTTGCAGAGGCTAAAATAATGCATAACCATATGGAACTGTAAAAGGATCAAATGTATATATATTAGATATCACGCTCATACATTGTATCTCATAAAAAATATATGATGTATCATTCTGTCTTAATACCAGTATAATAAGTTATTTCATAAAATATTATACAGTTATGGCCTTCGAAAGAGATGAATATCACATATTGTCAACTGCACTTAGGTTAGCCCGAGGGAAATAACCTCAGTGCAGTTGACAATTGGGGATATTCATCGATTTCGTGGGCCGTAACTGTTTTATTTTACCGAACAAACATTTGAAATATTATTCCACAGCCTTTGCAACTTTCGGGGTTATTCACCAGTGAATAATAGGGTTATTCCATGGACATTGTAATTTTCAGGGGTTATTCACCGGTGAATAATAGGTTATTCACTGCTAGCAACAATTTTGTGCCAAAATATCCAAATTATTTCATATCATGTGACTATGTCTCAACCAATAGAATTGATTCTTTATTATGTAAAGTATAATAATTCTGTTATTGTTAGGAGAGTGGAAAAGCATTAACTGAATGTCCTCTTCAATGTGATCATTTCCAAATAAATACATACATATTTTAGCTTCGATCAATGTTGCTCAACATTTTTATTCTCCTATTGTAAACCTGGTGCTTTCAGTTGGATAACCCTGAGCATCGCCCAAGTTGGCACTCCATGGCGGGTGTGGAGCAAGGGAGTGACCTTGATATAATTTTTGTCAAACATACCGCGTAAGTACACGCTGGGGGTCTTCTTGATCTCGCTTGAGGGGGAGAATATTGTTCACCTCTGGTTGAAGACCCTCAGGCAACATCAAGATGTAGACAGGAATAAAGGCCCTGTCCTTGATAAACTGGAGTTTTCTATGTATTGTGTGCGTTTTTGTCACATGTACATTCACTCCATATGATTTCATTTTTCCTATGTAAGTACTGAATGCTTACGTTTTATTCGTAAATATGAAACATATATCTTTAAAAAGTGCGCAATTCAAAACCCTTGTCAAAAAATATTCCCTCCCCTTTTCAATTATGATTTAACTTTGAATGTTTTAAATCATACAACAAAAATAGAAATTGACTCTGATTTGCAGTTTTACAGTTATTCAGTTTTGNNNGTTTTTTGGGGGGGGGGTTGTTGTTGTTTTTGTTTTTGTTTTTTTTGTTTTTTGTTTTTGTTTTGTTTTTTATTTTGTTTTCTTTTGATTTTTTTGTTTTGTTTATTTTATTATTTCAGAACAATAAATGCGTCTGCAGACAGATCATAGATCACTAAATATAGACCTATATGTATAACGCCAAAATGGCTTTACAATATCAAATGAACTTGTATATTTTTACTTCCAAGAAAAAAAAGAGTTATACTATAATAAGTGATGTACTAACCACTGGATACTGCTTCCATAATCTGGTATTTCTTAAGAACAAAACACCTTTTGTAAGAGTCATGTATGCTCTCGATATATTTCAGTTATGGTTAATTTGTTCTTGGGAGAATTTCTCATGTGGATTCACTATCATACTTTCATTTTTTGGCATTTTATTTTGTTATTTCCAAACGTTGTTCTGACCATCTGTTTATAGATACCACATCTCACTATTTCATATTGCCAAGTTTTCTTAGAATCGACTTGATGAATTCCCTGCATGTGTGTGTCTATATGCTGAAATTGTCAAAAAGCTTAATTCACTCAGTGCTTTTGTCGGGAAACGGATGATAGTGATTGTTAGAGCACTTTGTGCCAGTTTGATTTATGTTTGTTGCCGGTCACGATTCATCGATCAATAGATAAAAACCATGGATATAGCGTTTCTCGGCATCTAGCAATGAATTCAGCTGAAACCTGTGCTAGAGGCGGTAGGGTTCCTTTTTTCATTATTGCTTTTATAGTGCTTGTAAATTGTGGCATGTGATTGTAGTTCCTGACCATTGTATGCGTTTACTGTTATCCTGTTTTTGTAATTTAAGATGAAGAACAAAAATAAAAGCGTTGTTCTATTGCTTGTTTCTAACATGTATTTGTATCGTGTTCATTTACTCCTTTTCTTTTCATCGTTTATGTGAAAATTTGCTATTTTCACAATTGCAATATAACATTTTATAACTTCATATCCCCTTTAAAAAAATTGTATCCTTACATCTATACATAAAGATAATATATAAATGTAACAAAACATAGTTTATAATATAAATTAATGGTATCATGAGCACCTAAAATTAGGAAATAGATTATTGCAAGCGGGTTCTACAAATGTATGCGAATCTGTATGGGCAGACCTTATATTTGTCAATATTTTATACCGAGCGATAGCGAGGTATAAAATGAAGACAAATGTAAGGTCTGACTATTTTCTTATTCGCATAGGCCCAATTTCAATAATCTATTTCTATTCTAACATGTCTAACAAACGTTTTGAGAATTCGAGGCGTCTTATAAAGGACAATATTGGGTTTAAGATAGATCGACATTAATACACTGCGCATTCGATTGGCGCATTTGTGTAACACGAGTCTAATGCGGAATTGACTTGATTTTCAAGCCGGAATATTTCTGTATTGGCCTATTCATTGTGACGTCATAGTAGATTGACATACACTTTCCCGCGAATTAGCTCCCTTTTCCAGTAAATATTGTCTATTTCGTAAACTATATAAAATAATTCTCTTAATCGAACAGTGACATGTAGATTGTTTCAGCGTAACAGATAGCTTAAGAGTATACCTCTGAAATATAAAAAAAAACTTAAAATCTATCTGATATTTATTTCATTGAAAGATAAACAATCAGCATGTTCTCACAGTTCCCTTTATATTCTTTTTAAATATTGCTGAACAATACTGAATTTTCAAAGTCAGATAACAGGAAAAGATGATAGATGACATATCATTTTTTATTTATTTTTGAAACATATAGGTTAAGACCTACAAAATATCTTAAAAGAAAAAAATATTTTTATTAGGATCGAACTACCTTAAAACTAGAAATGATTTTAAAAAAAATGTAGGAAAACTGCATGCAAAAACATTTAACATAATCTGAAATAGGGAAATCCATATTCGTCATACAAGGGCTTACACAAAGAAAATAAAACATTTAGCCCAGTCCTTTAATTTCAGCTTCCGCTACATAGACGATGTTCCTTCTCTTAATAATCCTAAATTAAAGGGATATTTACATCAGATCTATCCCAATGAGCTTGAAATTAACGAAACAACTGATACACCTACATCAGCTTCGTACCTGGATCTTTTATTGTATATTGACGAAGATGGGCATTTGAAATCTAAGCTATACGACAAGCGTGATGATTTCAATTTCCCAATTGTGAATTTTTTTTCTTAGTAGCAATATACCCACCTCTCCAGCCTATGGAAAAAAGAAGGGAAACGGGGAATGTGTCAAAGAGACAACGACCCAAAGGGGAGTAATAACAACTCAAAGCCACCATAAGATCTTCAATGAACGGTGAGAAAACCCCACACCCAACGGCAGGTCGGAGTCGGCCCCTGAATAAACAGTATTCAAGTTCAGCGAAATAAACATTATCCCAGACTCCAATAGACATAAAGTAAACGAACTAGAAAAAAGGCTTAATAAATTTCCTGACTTAGGACAGGCGCAAACGTTTACATTTACATATGGAGTTTAAATTTCACAGTTGGTTCGTTACTGTCGCGCGTGTAGTTTGTACAATGATTTTTTTAACAGAGCAAAACACTGTGCCAAAAGCTGCTTAGTCAGGGATTTGTTCAGCCATTGTTAATTTCATTCCTCAATAAATGCTATGGCCGTAACCATAACATCATTGAAAGATATGAAGTGTCAGTATCCTAAATGAAAGTGGACATTTTCAGCTAGATACACGTCTTCCTGAATTTAACTACCGATTTTGACTTTCCTAGATTGACTCACTTACAGGGTGCTGTTAACAGAGCAGGACATGCTTACCCTTCCGGGACACCTGATGTCACCCTCAGTTTCACTGGACTTCACACTGTGAGTGCCCTTTTTAGCTCACCTGAACCAAAGGGTCAGTGTGATCTATTCTCATCACTTAGCGTCCGTCGTCCGTCGTCCGGCGTCCGTCCGTTAACTTTTCACATTTTCATCTTCTCCTCTGAAACCACTGAGGCAAATTCAACCAAACTTTACAGGAATGATTTATGGTAGGTCCTCTACAAAGATTGTTCATTTCGTTCCGATCTGATAAAAAACATGGCCATCAGCGCGGAACTTAAGTTTAACATAGGAACCTATAGGAAAAATCACATTTTCATCAATACCTCTGATACTGCTGAAGCAAATTCAACCAAACTTTACAGGAATGATGCACTAAAGGTTTTTACAAAGATTGCTCATTTTATTCCGATTCGACAAAAAACATGACCGCCAGCACGGAACTTAGTTTAACATTGGCCCTATGGGAAATTCACACTTTCATCTTCTCCTCTGAAACCACTGAAGCAAATTCAACCGAACTTGACAGGAATGATGTATGAAAGGTCCTTTACAAAGATTGCTCATTTCGTTACGATCCGATAAAAAACATGGCCACCAGCGCGGACCTTAGGTTTAACATAGGACCCTATGGGAAAATTCACATTTTCATAAACTCTTCTGATACTGCTGAAGGAAATTCAACCAAACTTTACAGGAATGATGTACTAAAGGTCCTTTATAAAGTTTGCTCAGTTTATTCTGATTCGACAAAAAACATGGTCGCATGCATGGAACATAGTTTAACATTGGCCTTATGGGAAATTTACATTTTCATCTTCTTCTCTGAAACCACTGGAGGAAATTCAACCAAACTTTACAGGAATGATGTATGGAAGGTCCTTTACAAAGATTGCTCACTTCGTTCCGATCCGATAAAAAACATGGCCGCCAGCGCGGACCTTAGGTTTAACATAGGACCCTATGGGAAAATTCACATTTTCATAAATTCTTCTGATACTGCTGAAGCAAATTCAACCAAACATTACAGAAATGATGTACTAAAGGTCCTTTATAAAGTTTGCTCATTTTATTCTGATTCGACAAAAAACATTGCCGCATGCACGGAACATAGTTTAACATTGGCCCTATGGGAAATTTACATTTTCATCTTCTTCTCTGAAACAAATGGAGCAAATTCAACCGAATTTGACATGAATGATGTATGGAAGGTCCTTTATCAAGATTGCTCATTTCGTTCCGATCCGATAAAAAACGTGGCCACCAGCACTGAACTTGGGTTTAACATAGGACCCTATGGGAAAAATATCATTTTCAACATCTCAAGCAAATTCAAGCAAATTACAGAAATGATGTATGGAAGGTCCTTTACAAAAATTTCTCATTTTGTTGGGATCCGACAAAGGAAATAGCTCCCAGCATCGAACTTGATTAAGAATGGTACCCATAATTTAAAACATTTTTTTCATTACATGTCCTTAAATTATTGAAGCAAATTCAGTCAAACTAAGATTGCTTATATTGTTTTGATCTGATAAAAAACAAGACTGCCAGCACAGAACATATTTTAACATAGGAACCTATGGGATGAACATCACTTTCATCACCTGCTGTAAGTATTTTGTCAGGTGAGCGATTCAGGCTCAGTATCTGAGCCTCTAGTTTAATGTTTTGTTTTCTATTTCTGTGCTTTGTATCTGTCTACCGTCATTGTTTTCTGTGTTCTCGTTTTGACCATGTCTTTTGACTTCGATTTTTGTAAATTCCACTCCTTTGTTCCTTCGATATTCTACTGCCGTTATTTTATTTGATATAAGTTGCTTATAAGTTAATGAAATAAAATAATCTTTAATGAAAATATCAATTACGGTTTTTCCAAAATAAAAAAGCGGATATACAGGTGTGAGCTTGTTCCATTTGAATTGGAATGAAAGAAACAAAAACAAAACAATATTAATTTGATAACGACGACAACCGAAAGCTGTATAGAATGATGTGTTACAAAGATACGATTTCATAAAACATGGAACACTCGTTGTTAGGTAGCGGCGTGGTCGATTTCCATTGTTGATTTCAGTTTCTTGTCTTCAAGTCAGTTGTAAATTTCTATTGTAATGATTTGATGCGGCTATTCGGGTGATCTTTTTTTTTGACAAAATATTAGTAAATGAAATATGCAAGGTGTACATTATTTATGATTTGATGTTGTACAATACTGGTATGCTCAATTGTATTTTTAGCAAATGTTTGAGCATGTATCTGTTCACAAATCGAAAGAAGAGCGCCATATTAGAATGACAGAGAACCTCAACAACCAAATTTTTTTCTTCGTTGTTATAATTTAATAAAAACAACAACATAAAGCAAAAATCAAAATAAACACAAACGTTGCAGTACAAGACAGGAGTAAGAAATATCAAGATGATAGGATATGAAATAATGAAATTTCTTATGTAGTTTCCAGCAAGAATTAAAATCGCATCTGTGTTTCTTGTGTTGGGTTTTATAGTTACGTTGGCTACTTTGCGCTTAAGGTGGTACGGGGGTCTAAAATTCTGTCAGATAGAATTTTCTGATTTGTTCATGATTTAACCTTTGTAGTTAGAGCATACAGAAAATAAAATAAAAATAAGGGGTCACCGGCCATATAAGAATGAAATATGAAATGTAAAAATCTGCTATTTTGGTTGAAATAATATGAAAATTAGCGAATTTTAACAAAAATTTAAATTATTTTAGTTTAATCAGATAGAATTTTTTTAAATTTTGTAAATTAATAGCTTATTTACTGTTCTTCAATTTCCACAAATAAAATTTGGGGGTCACCGAACTAATTTTTGAATAAATCGCAAAAAAAATCATTTTTTGCTATTATTTCTATACAAATTATCTCCCCTTAATGGAACAGGAGTTAGCTGAAAGGTTCAATATTTTGCGTGGTTATTTAATAAAAGTGGCATATTTCATCAAAGTTAACTATTGTAAGACATTGAAAATGGTTTCGGCAACGTTCCCATAGCGAATTCCATTTTAAGTCACATGCGCAAGAATTATGCGCAATTTTAAACTCACGTACTACCTTAAATTTAAATGGAATGAAAAATGGGGTTATAGAAATGAACGAAACGAGAAATTGAGTTTGGGTACTACATGTAAGATTTACAAATGCAAAATAAACATTAACTTCCATGAATCAAACAAAGAAATATTACCTATTGAGCAACACAAAATCTACGTAAGAAACAGAACTATATGAATGTTTCCTGATACAAAGGATTACAGAAAAAAATGTTAATAGTTTTTTCTTAATCCCATCCAAAAAATGTTAATATGAACATTGTTGTTGAAAAGGCCGAACCCTATTTGACTACAATGCTGCAAATTGTTTTAACGGGGAAGGTCTCCGAATCTTAGTTTTCTTTAATCTGAACAAATTCCTTATTAAACTTGTACTGGTAAAAGCTTACGAAAAAGTGCCAAAAAAAATACAGAAATTTATATCTTAGAAAATATAAGTCATAAACTTATTTTGAATTTGCTAGGAAAAAGAAAACTTTTTAGAAAAGCTGCTCACTTCGAAAGAATTTGATAAGATTTTAATATTGTTGTTAGTGGAGATCAAGTCTATTACAGTGACTTATGAACACATTTGGATGATAGAAATATTGATACATTACAAAATGCAGTCATTATATCTGATAAATAAACTTTGGCCAATAAGAAAAGCTTCAAAGGAAGCTTACTCAACGAATGACGTGAACACCCCTATTAAGCTGAATAATGTTTCGGTAAAGGTAATGTTCAAATATCAAAAACCGTACCTAAACATTATCCTGAACCGGAATAAGTTACTTCAAATAAGAAATTTGTTTACATTTTTCTCAACCGGGCTAAACATTATCCATGCTTACCCTCTCGGAGCACCTGATGTCACTCCCGGTTTTTTGCGGGAGTTCACACTGTGAATGCCTTAGTATTTAATGTCGTCCTTTTATTTCCGTGCATCGTAGCTGTCTCACGTCTTAGTTTTGTCTTTGTGTTTCTCTGTGCCCATATCTTAGGACTTCGATTTTTGTGGTCATCGCTTCAGTTGTTCCTACGGTATTCTACTGCCGTTGTTATTTCTGTACTACGTATGGAAAACACAGACACACATTTTAAATAGAAGGGAAAGACAGAACATATTTTGTTAAGAACCACACTGATTCAAATAAGAAGTACACTGAGACTGACGTAATCAAATTTTTAGAATTTTTGATAGACAATATTTTTGTCGAATTCGGAGGCCGCGATTTCCAACAAACAATAGGTAATCCAATGGGAAAAACAGCGTGTCGCTTTAAGTTGACCTTTTACTTTCCTTATTATTAAATACTAAACTTACTGTAAATGTGGTTTCTACATTATGGCCAACTTTTGTCCCCTCAGTGTAGATAAAATCTAAACATTTGGAAGACCATTCAAATATATATGATTGAAAATTGAAAAAGCAAATAAACAATATAATCTCAATGCCAAAATCATCTCAGTGGGAGAGATGCTCCATAGTTTTCGACAAATTTACAAAAATTTAGATATTCCAAGTTCTGAGTAAAATCGACTTTCGGGCCAGCTCCGAAGTACTGAATACTAGACTGGTAAATACCATCGGGGACTAACAGTCCACCATTAGTGGCATGGACCCGCTGGTAACAAATAACTAAATACCGAACTTGCTATAAATTTGGCTTGTGTATATGGCCAAGATTTTACAAGGGCTTACACAGAGAAAACAAAAATATTTTGCCCAGTTATTTGTCGTGACGTCATTGGTTCAAAATCGATTGTTCCTACACAAACATTTGATGTACAATCAAAGCACCTGTAATTCGTCAGTATCGAAATTGGCGAATTTTATAAAGTTAACAAATACTTTGGATAAAAGTTTCCTATGAAGCTTCTTAATTTTGATACTGTAAGCGCGGAATTTTCGCGCCATCCTTTTTTCACGGTTTTGAAATTAAGGTCATTTCGAGCAATCTTGAATTCACGGTTGTCGGTTGATCTACTAAATTATCCGCCTGCATCCATCTACATATATTTGATACAGTTTTATTTTTGCGATTAATACTTTAACGGGTTAATACATGTATCAAAAATAAAATTGCCTCGAAAACTTCGCCGTTTACTGTAAATGGATACCTCCGACAAAAAATAGTAAGTTCTTGAATAAAATAGCGATTGCAACATACATCGGCAAACGAATAACGAAGCAAGAACGAAGAAAGGGGGAATTCTAAAATCATAGATCCAAAATAAGTTAAAAGCAGAAAAAATTCCAGTGTTACTCGTAATAAAATATTACACTTTTATTACATCATAAGTCATCCTTAAAAGATATATGTAATAGAAAATGTTAAAAATCATCGTCAATGAATCAGTAATCCAATGTAAAGAGCAGAGAATATCCAGATTTCTTTTCAATTAAGGTGAGCATATAACATTCCCGCGACGTACACGATAACAACCGATATTCTTCAAACTGTAGACCAACTATTAAAATGATATTTCAATGTTCTGAAAATCATATATATATATAATAGAATTTTTAATACGAATCCTACCCCAACATCCCCCTTTTTCATTTTTTTGGTTTGTTTGTTTGTTTGTTTTGTTTTGTTTTTTTTGTTTTTTTTTGTTTGTTACAGAGACTCTGGTTACTGGTTGATTTCTAAATTTAGTTTTTATAACTGTTGCAATGATATATTACAGAATTAGAATTATACTCACAATCGGATGGCGTTTCTCTTTCTTAAATCTGATATCTTATTCAATCCATGAAATCCAGTATTCTGACTAAAATTTTGCCATAATTCCTGGATTTGTTTATCATTTCCCATGTTAGTATATCTGAACTAACCGATATTTAGAAGAGAGTCATGTACCTAGTCTGTTTATTTGATCTTAATGTATTAAACTATACTGCTTTATACAATTCAAAGAAAGTAGCCTACTTGTCTGCACTATTTTAAGTACAAATTTATTTAGTACAATAATTTGGAAAGCACTGTAAATAATATACTTTATATATTTGAATATCTGAAAGTAATCAAACTAATGAAACAATACGGCAAATGACATTAATGTGTAGATCAATGATTCAACTTTCATCAAAGTGTTTAGTATTCTTTCAGGTTGATGTTTTAAACAATAGTCATTTAACATGTCAGAGACAATACCTTTGTGAACTGCCAATAAATGTACCTAAACCAAGACAATTTAATCTAATCTATAGCCAATCTACTGTAATGGGAGATAGTTACAAAACCTAATAAAATCTATATTAAATAAAAAAAATACCGAAGTTGAACATATACTTATCTCATATATTTGAAGGACCTGTTTTTTAATGGACTATCAAAATTCCAATGGGCCCGAACTGTGCCCCTGTATGGCTTCTATATGGATTTCCACTCTTATGAAGCTGAATTCATTGAAGGACTTCTACAAAATAAAGAATAAAAAGGAGAATCCTTTTATGTCAGCTTCCATTGTAAGATATTTTGTCACTGTGCAACTTTGTAAATTTTCTTCATCTATCTATTAAATGTCTACACCTTTCAATAGCAATTGCTGTAGAGTTGCTACCGGACACTACCACAATAGAAGAGGAGGTTTGGAGCGCCATAAATCCGGTTGAACCCACCCATTTCTTTTGAATGCATGTACCTGTACCAAGTCTACCAAATCTTTAGAAAAATCACTGGCATTGTTTCATTTGTTTTCGGAATGTTTTGATCTCAAGATTAATGTACCCAAAACAGATGCCATACAGATTGGATGAGAAGGGTAGCATGAACAAAATTTGTTGTGTTTTTTTCTAAATTTGTTACTTGGAATTTAGTTTGAAGTGGCAAAAGAAGATAAGACAAAAACAAATTCAGGAAAAAATAAAAAGCAGCCGGTCTTTCTCGAATGTTTGTTCTTTCAGAGAACTAACATACATTGGAAGGATTGCACTACCATTGCACTACCCATATTGGTACAAGGGCTAACTGTTCTTCCTAACCCCTCAGATAAAATCATGAAAGACACTCAAAGTATCTCCTATATTTTTTGTGGAAGGGAAAATGTCAAATCATTTTGTTATAGTCTGAAAATATTTTGATCCAAAAACTATTTACCTTGTAAGATTTTTTTTTTTTTTTTAACAAAATAATATATTTATTGCACTATTGCTGTAAACAATCCATCTAAGGCTACAACATTCACCTCAGATACTCTTAGTGTTAATTTAATAGGAATAGGGATTCCTATTAATAAATGTTAGTATATTGTACATAACATAAGACATATTCATATTAAATTAAAATGTACTAATTACTTGAAAACAAAAATTAGTCATCAAAATTGCGGTTATTTAAAAAAAGAACTGACTCTTTAAACACTTTATCTGTAGATACTTTCATCAATTGCAAAATTTGAGATCGGTACCGTAACTCTTTTTTAAATACGCCAAAAACATTTATGGGTTTTCTTTTCTGGTCCGACAGANTTAGCTGATTTTAGTTTTACATTTAGATCATATTGGTTATTTGACTCTTTAAGTTTTTAAACATCTTTGGGTTAACAATATTCAAAACGCACAGATTTTATGTGCACTGAAGAGACATAAGTTGTCGAAATGCGCATATGCAGAAATAAAATTCAAAATAACTTCGATATTTACTTATTCGTTACCACTGGGTCTATACCTCTGCTGGTGAACTGTTTGTCCCCGAGGGTACTCACCAGCCCAGTAGTCAGTACTGCGGTGCTGACCTGATGGCCATTTCTGTTTGAAAGCAATGAAGGGATATGGAGTATAAGCAAATGAGACAAAAATTCCATAAATAAGAGGGAAAAAACAAGCAATGGATCAACGCTTTTATTGATGTAACCTTGCAATATCTAATCTATTGTAAATTTTGTTGAAAGTAAAGAGTATCTCCCACATGCAAAGCTCTGTCCTTTGTAGGTTCAAGCTTTACATTTAGATAAGATTTATTATTTTAATGACTTTAGGTTACTAGTACAAATGTATTTCAAACGTTTAGATTTTATCTGCACTAAACAGACGTTGTAAGAATGCGCATATGCAGAAACTAAATTCACAATAACTTCGATATTTAGTTATTTTGAAAATGATAATCCAGATGGATTGTAAAAAAATCCGTAAGAATATTTTATATTTTTTGAAGAGCCTGTAATAAAACTTAAATTTAATCAGATGCAGCTCATTTGATAGCCCTAAAATGGGTTCATTCCTCCTATTCCCACTTTTTAAATCTTAGGTGAGAAAAAGTAAAACTTCATGTGGGAATAGGTGGAAAACTTACCAAACAAAGATTATACTGTACAAACAATCTTAAATTGACTTTTAATTAAGTGTTTGATGGGAACATGAAAATGGATTATTTGTGCATGTAAATTTTTAATTTTCACTCGATTTTTATGCAAAGAAAAAGTAACATTTATAAACATTTCAAAAAATAGTCTCAAGTCAGGTAAAATATACCAAACACAACGTTACTGTCAATTAAGTTAAGGATAAAGAAGGGAAACGGGGAATGTGTCAAAGAGACAACGACCCAAAGGGGAGTAATGACAACTCAAAACCACCATAAGATCTTCAATGATCGGTGAGGAAACCCCACAACCCACGGTAGGTTGGAGTCGGTCCCTAAATTAAGAGTAATCAAGTTCAGCGAAATAAACATCATCCTAGACTCCAATAGACATAAAGTGAACTAACTAAAAAACAGACAAGACATTATCTATTTTGAAGACATCTCCGATTCATTAGTTATAAGACAATAAATCGGTGCATTTTATATATTCAAAGTAAGACTGTTACTCCACTTGAAGCATGAATATAGCTTTGAAACTACACTTTGTTTACGTTAAAGACATATTTTGTATTTTCCACCAAAACCAGATTTCCGTGGCTTAAACTTGAATGTTTTTGGAGATATTAGCCATCGAACATGGCGGTATATCTCCTTTTATAATTTAAATATGCATTTGCCATGTGAGTGTATAAATACATAACCATGGCATTTAGCTGATTTTGGCTGAATAGGTATATACCAAATTTTAACAAAACTGCATCCATAGTGACAAGTTCAGTGGCTAAATATTTTGATTTTGTTACGACAGTTTCAAGGCTAATATTATACAATTGTCCAAATTAGGAACCAATTTTCCATTTCTACCAATGGGCAAATTATAATTCAATTATATTTAAATTTCTTAACAAAGCAACTTAATTTTGTGCAAATCAATGTGTTATCTCCACTTATTACCTATTTTTATGATGCTTCTATAATCATTATCATAATTCAAAAACCAATCATAATTTAAAAGATAACATGTGTTTGTGAATCCAAAATGCCATTTTTTTTTTTTTTTTTTTTTTTGAAAATAAAATTTGTCATATCTTTGTGCAGCCGCTGACTGACTTTCCCATGGACATCCTTTTAATTCATACGGACAAAATTTCATATTCATATGGACAAATTCTCTAATCCATATGAATCAAATTTCTAATCATTTTGGACAAATTTCTTTATTCATATGGACGAAATTTTACCATATCTACAGAACAAAAATCCATAAGGATAAAATTATGGATTTCCGTAAAAGCACGTGTCCTTATATAAAACGTATGTAACCCATGTACATTTCACGTATGGATTCCATATAAAATACATGTATGGAGCTGAAACAAATGTGTAGAGAAAATAGAGTGTCCATTTTAATGTAATATCAGGGTAATATGGATTAAAATCAATATGTGAAGTAATCCAAATCTGCACTTCAGTGTAATATTTTGGTAATATTGACTAAAACAAATGTGTCAAGTATTAAAATAAATCTGTATATTAATGATACGGACTAAAATATGTCGAGCAAGTAAAATCTGCATTTTAATGTTATGTTTGGGTTATATGGACTAAAATAAATATGTCTTGAAAGTAAATTCTGCAATTTAGTGTAATATTTGGGCAATACAGACTAAAACAAATATGTCGAATAAGTAAAACCTGCATATTAGTGTAATGTATCTGTAATTAAAATGTCATACTAATATTTGGAAAATAAAGACTACAACAAATGTAACGAGGAAATAGAATCTGCATTTTTGGTGTATCATTTTTTGGATTCTATGGACCAAATCAGATTTGTCAAGTAAATAAAATCTGCATTTAAGTGTGATGGACTAATAAAAATGTGTCGAATAAGTAAAATATGCACTTTCATGTTATATTTGGGTTATATGGACTAAAACAGATACAGTAGGGTGCAGAAGACATAACTTCTCGTCCAAGTTAACTTGGGGAGCAGTCATGAGAACAGTCCTAAGTTAATTTGAAATTAACTTGGAGCAGTCATAGAGCCCTGACTGCTCTGACCAAGCAGTCATAGAGTCCTGACCGCCCTAACCTGTCTTAGAATCCTGTCTGCTCTTACCCGTCATAGAGCCTTGACTGCTCTGACCAGTAATAGAGCCCTGACCGCTCTAACCTGTCATAAAATCCTGACTGCTCTGATTAGTGGCATAGCTCTAAAATAATACAAGAACTGTAAATACTCAAAATTTTATACAGCGATGGATACGTCCCAAATTCCCTACCACACGAACACGATTCATGTTGAGTGCAATTTTCTTCAATTTTGCCGTAACCATATCAGAACTACCAGAAAAGAGTCATGCAGTTTTATGTATTCGAAAATTGTAATACTATAAATTGCCGTCATTTTGTAAAATAAATAATTAGATAAATAAAACTGAATAAAAATCAGTCCTGTAGTAAATAAAATATCCCGCAAACAGCCACAAACATCAAATATCAGAAGAGGGGCATATTTCATTTTCACGTTAAAATGATGCACCCACAATACTGAAACTTGGTGTAATTTAACTAAAATATATAAGAAAAGGTTGAGCTTCTTCATTCCATAATGTACCGATGCCTGAAATACTACAACTTGTTGTAATTTTACCTAAAATATATAAGAAAAAGCAGATTTTCTTTATTCGATACTATATCGATGCCCACAATACTTCAACTTTCTGTAATTTAACCTAAAATATATATAAGAAAAAGCAGATTTTCTTCATTCGATAATATATCGATGCTCGCAATACTTCTACTTCCTGTTATTTAACCTGAAATATATAAGACTAGAGGCTCAGAGACTGAGCCTGTATCGCTCACCTGACAAAACGCTTCTATGCCATATGACCAAAAAGGGTCATGCTTTTTACCAATGGGGCAGGGTGTTTAGGTATGTTCTCAATTAGCACCCGTGTGTTTTGTCTGATCCTATTGAAATGAGTTATTTTTGCAAAGGACCTTCTATACATTTAGTATAATTTGCTTAAATTGTTTTGAGAGATGATGATGATGAAAAGGATGGTTTTCTCATACTGGGCTCCAATTTTAAACTATGTTTTGCACTTGAGGCAATGTTTTTTGTCGGATTGAAATGAAAAGTGCAATTTTTGTAAAGTACCTTCAGTCATCATTCCTGTAAAGTAAGGTTGAATTTGCTTCTGTTATTTCAGAGGAGTAGATGAAAATGTGATTTTCCCATGAGTCCTATGTTAAACCATGTTCAGTGCTGCAGCCATGTTTTTCTTTGGATCGGAACAAAATGAGCCATCTTTGTTAAGGACCTTAAGTACATCATTCCTGTAAAATTTGGTTCAATTTGCTTCAGCTTTTTCAGAGCAGAAGATGAAAATGTGATTTTTCCCATAGGGTCCAATGTTAAACCCAAGTTCCGCGCTGGCGGCCATGTTTTTTATCGGATCGGGACAAAATGAGCAATCTTAGTAAAGGACCTTCCATACATCATTCCTGTAAAGTTTGGTTGAATTTGCTTCAGTGGTGTCAGAGGAGTTGATGAAAATGTGATTTTCTCATAGGGTCCTATGTTAAACCATGTTCCGTGCTGGCGGCCATGTTTTTCATCGGATCGGAACGAAATGAGCACTCTTTGTTAAGGACCTTAAGTACATCATTCCTGTAGAGTCTGGTTCAATTTGCTTCAGCCTTTTCAGAGCAGAAGATGAAAATGTTATTTTTCCCATAGGGTCCAATGTTAAACCTAAGTTCCGCGCCGGCGGCCATGTTTTTTATCGAATCGGAACGAAATGAGCAATCTTTGTAAAGGACCTACCATACATCATTCTTGTAAAGTTTGGTTGAATTAACTTCAGTGGTTTCAGAGGAGTAGATGAAAATGTGATTTTCCCATAGGGTCCTATGTTAAACCATGTTCCGTGCTGGCGGCCATGTTTTTCATCGGNTTTTCTTCATTCGATATTATATCGAAGCCCGCAATACTTTCAACTTGCTGTAATTTAACCTGAAATATATAAGAAAAGGCAGATTTTCCTCATTCGATATTATATCGATGCTCGCAATACTTCAACTTGCTGTAATTTAACCTGAAATATATAAGAAAATATAAGGCAGATTTTCTTCATTCCATATTATATCGATGCCCGCAATACTTCAAACCTAAAATATGTAAGAAAAGGCAGATTGTCTTCATGAAAAGTACATAAACCAAAAACATGTGATACTATATATGTTAATATGTTAATATTTTTTAAAGCTGAAAAGTTGCAGTTGTAAAAATCTATATTCTCTTTCAAAAAATAGAAATAAGGGGACGACCAGTTGATTTTCAGGGGTGAAGATTGGGCGATTTTGTAAATAAATAATTTAATCTTGGTCCAAGCTGGGACTTGTATTAGTCCCAGGTCCCAGAGAAAAAGAATTAAATATTTTAATCCTAATTGTCGTGGAAATAAATAATTAATTTTTTCGAAATTTTCATGAAAATAAATAATTTTTCTAGGCAAAGAAAACGGGCAAATATATCTATAAAATGTGGACTTTTGAATGAAAGTAGTAAACGCCAGTACACGAAACACGCAATTAAAAGAGAAAGTTACACGATACACGCACACGCTTTACACGACGAGTACACACGATGAGCGCTAATTTGGGCATTGATGTAACATTAAAGCAGTCAGGGCTCTATGACAGGTCAAGGCAGTCAGGATTCTATGACAGGTCAGAGCAGTCAGGGCTCTACGACCAGAACAGGTCAAAGTCCCGGGGTCAAAGCAGTCAGGATTCTATGACCAGAACAGGTCAGAGCAGTCAGGGCTCTAGAACAGTTCTAAAGTTAACTTAGAGTAGCTTTTATGACTGCTCTACGACTGGTTTAAATTAACTTGATATCATAGTCAACGGAAATTATGTCCTTAGCTAGCTGTCAGTAACTGCGAGCATTTGTCCGGACAGTACCTGTGTGTATTGTCTTCATGTTTTATGTACTTCATTGTAAGGGTACTCGTCTTGATAAGTTGGACTTTTTTCTGGTTTGATTTTTACTGTGACTCTTTTTGTGTGTTTGTTTTTTAGCCATTCACCACACATAGGGGGGGGGAGGGGTTGGATCGAAGAATACGAGTTTAACCCCACCGCAATTTTTGCGCCTGTCCAAAGTCAGGAATATGTTAGTGATTGACTTGTCCGTGTCTTCTTATAAAATTTTAGTTTCTTGATATTTGGGTTATTGGATGTGGTTTGTTTCCATTGATTTATCCACTTTTTACCCTTTTGGGGCCATTTAGGGCTTGCTATATGGTGTGAAGTTCCTCACTGTGTTGAAGAGCGTACGGTGACCCCTAGATGCTTTGTTTTGGGTCGTTTTAACCTAGATATGGGATGTTGTCTCCTTGAAATTTACCCCCATTTCCTTTCTTTTTCATATTGAAAACGGTCCTAGGTTAACTTAGAAGAGCTTGTATGAGTGGTTCAAGTTAACTTGGCGAGAGGTTATGTCTGCACCCTACTGTATGTCGAGTAAGTAAAATCTGCATTTTAGTGTAATATTTGGGTAATATGGACTAAAACAAATATGTCGAGTTAGTAATATGGAGGGGTATTTCCGCCACCAAAAAAATTCTATGCTGTAAATTTTATCTTCTCTTTTTATAGTTTTCACTTTCCTTATCCATAGTTCTGCATTTTCTGTATTCTATATTGTAGATTCTATAATATCAATTCATCATATTTTATAATTTCTTTCTTTCAATGTTCCTATTTCATCCGTGCTTCTGCAGTTTGTATATTTGATTCTAAAAACCCAATTTGTTATATTTTATGTTCTTTCTTTAAATGTTCCCATTTCTATGCTTTGTTCACGACATTATATCTACCGTGTTAATTTCGAAAAATTTCATGTTTTATAATTTAAAAGAGACATGTTCAAAGTAAGTATTCATTGTGCAACATTCTTTCGTTTATATTTAACTTTTGTCTTTGTATTTTCATGTAATTTTTATTTTTATGTGCTTAAAATAAACGTGGCGGAAAAAACGCGTATGATTGAATTATGACAACAGATGGCGCGCGTGTTTCTGTGACAGCTTTTCATCCACCAGCAGATTCGTCCACGAACAGGACTTTATAGGGACATCATATATATTATTGTGTATTTCAAAGACAATTTTTTATATGATGCAACAAAATGACACTTTTAAGACGGTGAAATTAAAAAGCCTTTCCATTTAAGTGAGAGTGAAGCGTTGAAAACTTGAAGGGGGTCGTCCATGATTGGAAGCGATTAGACTTTACTAAATACTGCTTATGTGACGCGGGAAACACTGAAAAAATCACGTTGAATCGGTAAAGAGGTTTTTTTTAAGAGTCTTTGTTAAACCTCGTAAAACGGGAAAGTGAAGCTTTGGACCCCCCATTGTGATCTCGTATATACAGCGTCAAAAGTTCTATAAGCCAGATGGAAAAAAACTCCCATTTTGTACAATGTTGAACGAAATTTTCATGCTACCCAGTAATGTATTTTTAATAATAGAGGGGGAAGACGAGACCCACATGACTTTCGAGACTTCCGAATTTTCCATTTTTGGCCGGGTTGCACGGAGTGCAAATCCGGGTTATAGTATGGTGAATGTCGGGCGGGCGATCGGCGGGCGGGGAAAATGAGACACTGATTTTGTGAAATCAACTCCTTCTACAGTTTTCAACCTACATTTCTGAAACTTCACAAAATGTTTCTATATATATTGTAGATGTGCACCTCCCTTTTTGGAATCATTTTGAAAAATTTTTCTTATTTTTACAGACTTTGGAACTTAGTCATTTTTATCAACTTTTTCAACAGAGGGTACCTTTTTGTGAAATCAACTCCTCCAACAGTTTTCAACCTACATTTCTGAAACTTCACAAAATGTTTCTATATATATTGTTAATGTGCGCCTCCCTTTTTGGAATCATTTTGAATTTTTTTCCCTTTTTTTACAGACTTTGGAACTTAGTCATTTTTTATCGACTTTTTCAACAGAGGGTACCTATTTTGTGAAATCAACTCCTCCTACAGTTTTCATACTACATTTCTGAAAGTTCACAGAATGTTTCTATATATATTGTAGATGTGCACCTCCCTTTTTGGAATCATTTTGAATTTTTGTTCCTATTTTTACAGACTTTGGAATTTAGTCATTTTTATCGACTTTTTCAATAGAGAGTACCTATTTTGTGAAATCAACTCCTACAGTTTTCATACTACATTTCTGAAACTTCACAAAATGTTTTTATATATATTGTAGATGTGCACCTCCCTTTTTGGAATCATTCATAAAATTTTTTCCTATTTTCACAGACTTTGGAACTTAGTCATTTTTTATTGACTTTTCCAACAGAGGGTACCTATTTTGTGAAATCAACTCCTCCTACATTTTTCAACCTTCATTTTTGAAACTTCACAAAATGTTTCTATATATTTTATAGATGTGCTCCTCCCTTTTTGGAATTATTTTGAAAATTTTTCCTATTTTTACAGACTTTGGAACTTAGTCATTTTTATCAACATTTTCAACAGAGGGTACCTATTTTGTGAAATCAACTCAACCTACAGATTTCATCTCTTATCTTTGAAATATCACAGAATGTTTCTTTATATTTTGAAGATGTGCACCTGACTTTATGGAATTATTTCCAATATTTGTTCATATTTTTCCAGTCATTGCTTAGTCATATTTTATCAATATTTTCAACCAGTTCTATACACAGATCCATTAGGGAACCTATAAAACAACACTTGATAGCTAGAAGCACCAAACGCAACCCGACCATTTGAGTCTTTGACCCATTTTTCATTGTATGTATATGTGTCTTCATTTTCTTTTCTGTGCCGTGCTCATGTTATGTCTTTGTTTCTTTGTTTTTCCGACGTTGCCATTGTCCTTGGATTGTTCCTTTCAGACTGACGGTTCGGTTCTCACTTACTTTCACCGGGAAAATGACTTCTGATTTTTAACTTCGGAAAATCGGATAACCCCAGCTCTCTGAGAGTCCAAAGCTGAAGTCCAGAGCCCAGTGAGTGGGACCCGGAGCCATAGCATGGGAGCCCGGAGCAATAGTATGGAGCTCAGAGACAAAGTGTTGGAGCCCGGTGCCCTTTTGTTGGAGCCCGGAAACCTAGTGTTGGAGCCTAGATCCCTAGTGCTGGAGCTCGGAGCCCTAGTGTAAGAGTCCGGAGCCCTTGTGTTGGATCCCGGAGCCAACAAAGAATGCAATATTAATATCGAGAAGGACCAATTGAAAAAATATTAATGAAGAGATAAATAAATAAGTTAATAAAATCAGTAAAAAAAAAGGGGAAAAGGGAATAAGTAAGAAAGAGAAAATACACTATACAAGGGGAAAAGCTATTTTTGACTTTGAAAATTGCTGATATAACAACAATAAATATTCTTTTTTAGAAGTTTAGTAGCCCTTAGAAGGACTTTTGTCCGCATATGTATCAGATAAGCTCTTGACTTCACTTCTTCCTTGGTTTCTTGACTTTCTTTTGTGTGGTAGTTTTTGTCTTTTGAGGAGAGTTAGCGTCCTTTTCGACTGGCTTAGCTGTAGATTTCTTAGCTGCTGGCATGAAGGACAATTGCCACAGAAAAGACATCTCGAAAGTTTATGACAAATGTATACTTGCTTGACCATGCAGTTTCAATTACCAGTTGAAATCGCTGATTATATAGAAAAGCGAACCTTTTGCTTGGGAAAGCCCGGCATGGCTGTGTGAAGATTCCCAGTCGTTGCATGTTAAATTGCACCAACCTAACCCCTAAATAGAGTTCTTTTTGTGGTGTGAATCTAGTCATCAGGGTGTCCAAACCGAATTTCATAGTACTGAACAAATCGGTAACACGACACGAACCCCCCCCCCCTTCCCTCGTGTCCACTTTAGCAGGGCCAGGTATTTCCATTCCCAATTCGTGATCTAAAAATGGGAGTTATCTGATTTCCCCAAGTTGATAAATTGAAAGTCCCGACGTCTCGAAAATCATGCTCGTCTTGCCAACCCCTCTTTTATTAGAAAACTATTACCATTCCGATAGCCTGAAATTTTCGATTAATAATGTCAATACACGGGAATTTTATTTTCACCAGGTGTATTAATGGGACTAGAAATATTTAACACTCTTTAAAAGCAACCTTTGCCCGGTTCACGACGTAAACTTTAAGCGGTTCCGACATTATTTCCCGTTTCCCCGTGCATTTTTTATTTTCGATGATCCCTTTCCTGCTCACTAAAAAAGCCGACCCGCTTTCCGTTTACTTCAAAGCCGACCCCGCATCCAGCTTTAACCGCATCGAGACACACTTATAATTCTCCTGTGTGAATATGGCGAGTTTTGAGAGTAATTTGCTCTTGACAAAAAAGAAAAAGCGTAATTTTCCCGAAAAATTTTAAGCTATTTACAGAAGAGATTTCAGTACAAAATGTAATTCCCTTCAAGAAAATAGTTTTAATTCTTAATAGGCACATATTCTGTTAAAATTTTTACAAAAATCAGAAAGTTCTTATAACTAATTACATTGATTGGGGAATAACGCGGGTTCTGGGTCCCGGGTTTGCATTTTTTTTAAAAATTTGGACCCGGTTTCCAACACAAGGGCTCCGGGCTCCAACAATAGGACTCCAGGCTCCAGCACCTAGGGCTCAGGACTCCATTCGCTGGGCTCCGGGCTTCAGATCCGGGCTCTCGGAGAACTGTTCATGCCAATAAATTTTGTGATCAAAGACGCGAGTTATGGAACATTTTCAAATTCATTATATTACAAATAAATTAACAGGACAGCAAATAAAAAAAAATTAATAAAATTTATCCAAGATCTACTAAGGCACCGAAAATTCAACCTGAAAAGGGGGGGGGGTATGGTCTTTTTCGAAAAAAATATTCTGATCTTGATTTTATGTGAAAAAAATATTTTTGCTGCAAAAGTGATGAAAAAACATATTCTGAACAGGGCTTTCTGTCCAAAAAAAATAATGCTAATTTTCAAAAAAAATATTTTGTTTATACTAGTTAAAAAAATAGATAATTTTTTTTCGCACGCAGCGCGAAAACATTTTCTGTCCAGAAAAAAAACCATCGTGTCAGCGATTTGTTCACTACTATGAAATGTTGTTTGGATACTCTAATGACTAGATTCACACCACAAAAAGAACTCTATTTAGGGGTAAAGTCGGTGCAATTTAACATACAACCACTGAGAAACTTCATACAGCCATGCCGAGCTTTTCCAGGCAAAAAGGTTCGCTTTTCTATATAATCAGCGATTTCAAATAGTAATTGAAACTGCATGGTCAAGCTGGTATACATTTGTCATAAACTTTCGAGATGTCGTTTCTGTGGCAATTGTCCTTCATGCCAGTAGCTAAGAAATCTATAGCTAAGCCAGTCGAAAAGGGCGCTAACTCTCCTCAAAAGACAAAAACTACCGCACAAAAGAAAGTCAAGAAACCAAGGATGAAGTGAAGTCAAGAGCTTATATCCTACATATGCAGACAAAAGTCCTTCTAAGGGCTACTAAACTTCTCAAAATGAATATTTATAGTTGTTATATCAGCAATTTTCAAAGTCAAAAATAGCTTTTCCCTTTGTATAGTGTATTTTCGCTTTCTTACTTATTCCCTCTCCCTTTTTTGTAGTGATTTTATAATACTTATTTATTTATCTCTTCATTAATATTTTTTCAATTGGTCCTTCTCGATATTAATATTTTATTCTTTGTTGGCTCCGGGCTCCCACACAAGGGCTCCCGGCTCGTACACTAGGGCTCCGAGCTCCAGCACTAGGGATCTAGGCTCCAACACTAGGGTCCGGGCTCCAATAAAAGGGCACCGGTCTCCAACACTATGTCTCTGAGCTCCAAACTATTGCTCCGGGTCCCACTCACTGGGCTCCGGACTTCAGCTTTGGGCTCTCAGAGAGCTGGGGTTATCCGATTTTCCGAAGTTAAAAATGGGAAATTGGAAGTCCCGAAAATGATGTGGGTCTCGTCTCCCCCCTCTATTATTAAAAATGCATTACTGGGTAGCATGAAAATTTCGTTCAACATTGTACAAAACGGGATTTTTTTTTCATCTGGCTTATAAAAATTTTGGTGCTGTATATAGGAGATTACAAAGGGGTCCTTTTCCAAAATCTCCACTTTCCCGTTTTACGAGGGAGTGGGGGTTTATTAAAGACTCCTAAAAAACCCCGTTTCCCGATTCAAGGTGATTCTTTCAGTGTTTCCCGCGTCACGTAAGCAGTATTTAGTAAAGTATATTATCGCTTCCAATCATGGACGATCCCCTTCAATTTTTCAACGCTTCACTCTCACTTAAATGGAAAGGCTTTCTAATTTCACCGTCTTAAAAATGTCATTTTGTTGCATCATATTAAAAATTGTCTTTGAAATACACGATAATATACATGATGTCCCTATAAAGTCCTGTTCGTGGACGAATCTGCTGGTGGATGAAAAGCTGTCACAGAAACACTCGCGCCATCTGTTGTCATAATTCAATCATACGCGTTTTTTTCCGCCACGTTTATTTTAAGCACATAAAAATAAAGTTTGCATGAAAATACAAAGACAAAAGTTAAATATCAACGAAAGAATGTTGCACAATGAATACTTACGTTGAACACGTTTCTTTCAAATTATAAAACATGAAATTTTTCGAAATTAACACGGAAGATATAATATCGTGAAAGAAGAATTTAGAACTTAATGAACAAATAGGAAAAATGAAAGGATATGGAGTGAATGTACATGTGACAAAAACGCACATGATACATAGAAAACTCCAGTTTATCAAGGACAGGGCTTTTATTCCTGTCTTCATCTTGATGTCGCCTGAGGGTCTTCAACTAGAGGTGAACAATATTCACCCCCTCAAGCGAGATCAAGAAGGCCCCTAGCGTGCACTTAAGCGGTATTCTTGACAAAAATTATATCAAGGTCAAAGCATGGAAATGGGAACATTTAAAGAAAGAACATAAAATATAACAAATTGGGTTTTTAGAAACAATAATATAAAATATAAAAACTGCAGAAGTAAATGATGAAATGGGAACATTGAAAGAAAGAATATAAAATATGATAAAATGATATTATAGAATCTACAATATAGAATATAGAAAATGCAGAACTATGGATAAGGAAAATGAAAACAATAAAAAGAGAAGATAAAATTTACAGCATAGAATTTCTCTGGTGGCGGAAATACCCCTCTATATAGTAAAAGCTGCATTTTTGTGTAATATTTGGGTAATGTAGACTAAAGCAAATGTGTCGAGAAAATAAAATGATTTTCGTGCATTTTAATGTAATATTAGGGTAATACGGACTAAAATAGATGTTTCGAGTAAGTAAAATATGCATTTTCTGAGGAGGTGAAACATCGGGGAATCAGATTTGTCTTCTATGAAGCATTTTTTGTAAGCGCTGATTGGTTAAATGAACTAAAACGGATATGTCGAGTAAGTAAAAGCTGCATTTTAGTGTAATATTTGGGTAATATTGACTATAAC
>MJUU01002054.1:0-22216 GCA_002080025.1 Modiolus philippinarum
CTTAATACTTTAGCAAGGAGATTTTTTATTAAATTCTTACTTTAGTTGATTAGAGGGACAAATTTCAAAAATTTTGGTTGCTCCGGTGTCAAAATTGGTGCAAAAATGGCCGAGTTATTGCCAATATTTGAGGGCATGTAAATTCCACTATGCAAGTCATAAAGACAAAAATGTGGGAAAAAGCAGCTGAAATGTTAAACTTCTTTGCAATACTCTAATCTACTGTTAGTATTGAATAAAAACTTAATTTTAACTTACTGCACTAAATATGGCATATAAAACTCAAATATACCATTTTATCAACATTAACACACATTTATTGATCATTCTATAGGATATATGGTCAAAGGGGAGATAATTCAAATTTTACCGTCTAAATTGAATTTAAAAACACAAAAAGGGCAAGATAATAAATAAAAACTCTATTGAGTTATTAAAATATTGATATCTATATTCATGAGACTAATTACAATAAATCTCATCAAGTCTCATTGTTTATGGGACGGGATTTTGACGTCATAGTGACATCTATGACGTCATAATTTTCTAACACATAACTAAATCAATTGAAGCCATTATAAAAGTCATATAAAGCTTAAACATGCCTGCTAAAGACAGACGTAAAGTGAAATGGAGCAAAAAAAAAAAAAATAAATAAATAAAACAAGAAAAACCAACTTTTCCTCCAGATACCAACCTGAGAAGGTAACAACTACAACTTCTCATGACAAAAATAAGGCAAGTGAAGTAAATAACAATCATTATATAACAAGGCAGGAGGCGGAAGTCTATGAGGCTGCAGTGAAACAATGGGCTGGTCCGATGAATACTGTTCCTGCAAAACTGCGACCTGAAAAAGTTAAAATACCAGAGGAAACGTTGGAGTCTGGAGAAGGCTGGTCAGAAAATATTATTGTGAACTTTTCTAAATTAGGGAATTTCATTAAACTTTGCATGAGCAACCACTGCAATACAAAGCAGAAAAATGTTAATATTTCTATTACAAACAGAAAGGGACTTTGCATCTCCATGCAAACAAATTGCACGAACTGTTTATTTGACTCTAAACCATACAAATTATATTTGGAGTGCGAAAAAAAGACAAGAGGGCCTGCGGCCGGGTGTCTAAATGAGGGACTACCATTGCCCACCCTCAAGTCCAAAATGGGGGCAAGCGACATAGGATTAGTTTTATCCTCTTTGGACATAAAAATGCCCAGCAAGTCAATTATTCAAAAAAAATATCCACGCATTGTGATAAAATTCAAGAATTAAACAATTCTTCCATGATTACGAATCAACATTTCACAAAAAAAGTCGTACAATGTCTGGGAACAGGGAATGATGTACACATTGAAATGGACACATGTTACAACAACCGAAACCCAGCAGGTTACGAGGCTGGGACACAGGCATTTAGCCCAGTAATCGAAAAAGTCACCGGATTACACTTGCCATTAGCTATGTCCAGTGCCAATAAATTATGCAGCAAAGTCAAAAACTGTAATCATGATCAAGGCTGCTCAAAATTATACAACATGGATGATTCCATATCCTCTAGCGAAGCAAAACTTGCAGAACAAAATATCAAATCTATACAACAAAATAACATATTATCAATCAAATCTGTTACCAGTGATGCAAGCGCTCGCCTTGGTAAAGTAATTACAAATTTTGGACAAACGTCTGGCCAATCCATACGGTATTATCAATGCCTTGTACAAAGAATGCGCACAGTGCAAAAAAATGTCAAAAACATTAATTTTTCAAAACTCCCCGTTGATTACGACAGAAACATTTTTCGACAAAAATTGGCAACTTGCATTAGATCTAGGGTACGCCTTGAACTTGTGCGCATTCACAAAAATTAGCAGAGGCAAACTTTGCTACTACAGCACAGTCAGCTATCAAAAATATAATTTCATGCTTCAGCGGAAATCATACAAACTGTAGAGAAAAATCAAAAGCCTGATGTGCTCATTTGGAATCACACAATACAAAATTCTTGCCGTATGGTAATTATTTAAATCTTAGTGTTGGAGACAAACAAAAACTTGAATCGACTTTAAACAAGTCTCTGTCTTTGGACATTTTAAACAAACTTTCCCGTCTCTACACCACCAACTAATGCGAGAGCTTGAATCACAGGGTATTCACATATGCACCAAAATCAGTGCTATTTAAACGAAATTTTAATGGATTATGCCATTCAGCATGCCACTCATCCACACATGGGACTGGAAAATCCTCAGTTATATTAGCAAAGGCATTAGGACTTAAATACTCCACTATTCACCATTTTCAAAATATATGAGGAGAAAAGATATTTTAGCGCATTATAATTCCGAAATGAAGATAACATTGAAATATAAAATGAAGCGATATCTCACTAAATGCAAAAGGACCAACCGTAAAATTCAACAAGGATCGATTTATTCAAGTGCTGAAAGTCATTTAAGTGACATCCATCACTATGGTATTAATATCAACAATAAATAAAAAAATAACTCTAATGGTTTTTCATTTCTTACCTACAGAATGCAATTTTTAAAACCTTCATGGCCAAAGCATGTCTTGGCATTTTTACACCTGTTTCTTCCTACATTGGTTTCTGGAGGTTCCAATGAGAGGTGATGGTAGTTGATACATTTTTTTGGTGACATAAATGCGAAACATGATGTAAAGGGTTCGCAAATTGGCAATTACTCATCAAAAAGTAAACAAGTCTGTGTAAGGTGAAAACTTGCGTTTTGCCTCGAAACATGGGTCGTATAATTGGGTACCCATCTATATTAATCATGCCATACCATATATGACAATCATTATCAGAAATGTGGTATCTGAACAGTTTAGAATTCAAAAACTGCTGCTCTTCTATTGAAAAAGGTGAATCATATACTTTGGACATGCTTTGTAAATGCAAAGGTTTTAAAATAATTTCAAAATCCAGGCACCTGAAATAGCATCATGCAAATTATCATTACACGACGTTGCAACTTGTGTATAGATACAATGTTATTTGAGGTGTCTATGGGATCAATTTTAANAAAAATTTTTAAACTTTTTTCTCTATTCTAAATGGATTTAATTTAAAGAAAAAACTCTTATAAACACAATAATTATCAAAAATAACTCAGTTTTTCATTTCATATATATAAATAGTAGGGTATCCCTTACCTATCACGTGATATTCTGAAGGGAAAACCCATTGTATTTAATGCGAAACTGTGTTACGCATCCTTAAGGATGCATACCACAGTTTTGCATCATGACGTCACACAAAAAGGGGTTGTCAAAACAGCCCCCCATACCAGATATGCACCTTTTATTTTCACATTGGACATTTATATATCAAAAGAAAGACAAAATCATAAATTTTGAAATAAAACACAATTTCTGGAATATTGTTTCATTCATGAAGTAGCATTGAAACCTGAAAAGTTGTCAAAAAGTAGCATTTTGCACCCTAAAAATGGAGAAAATCAACCGATTTCGGCGAAGAATAACATAGAGCTGGAAAGAATTCGGCCTATTTTTTTTTCAATCATATCGAAGAGCTTGATCTCACAATTTTTTTAAGTGTACTTTCAGGGTACGATCGCCGTCTTCCAAAAAAGCTACATTACCTTGAAGTGAAAGTTGAAATATCCCCACATGCTAATACAGGAAGTTTAGCCGATAGTCTCCCTTTACAAAATATACAGATAAAAAAAATATTTAAACTTTTTTCTCTATTCTAAATGGATTTAATTTAAAGAAAAAACTCTTATAAACACAATAATTATCAAAAATAACTCAGTTTTTCATTTCATATATATAAATAGTAGGGTATCCCTTACCTATCACGTGATATTCTGAAGGGAAAACCCATTGTATTTAATGCGAAACTGTGTTACGCATCCTTTAGCAAGGAGATTTTTTATTAAATTTTTACTTTAGTTGCATAGAGGGACAAATTTTGGTTGCTCCGGTGTCAAAATTGGTGCAAAAATAGCCGAGTTATTGCCAATATTGGAGGGCATGTAAATTCCACTAATGTGGGAAAAAGCAGCTGAAATGTTAAACTTCTTTGCAATACTCTAATCTACTGTTAGTATTGAATAAAAACTTAATTTTTACTTACTGCACTAAATATGGCATATAAAACTCAAATTTACCATTTTATCAACATTAACACACATTTATTGATCATTCTATAGGATTTATGGTCAAAGGGGAGATAATTCAATTTTTACCGTCAAAATTGAATTTAAAAACACAAAAAGGGCAAGATAATAAATAAAAACTCTATTGAGTTATTAAAATATTGATATCTATATTAATGAGACTAATTTAAATAAATCTCATCAAGTCTCATTGTTTATGAGACGGGATTTTGACGTCATAGTGACATCTATGACGTCATAATTTTCTAACACATAACTAAATCAATTGAAGCCATTATAAAAGTCATATAAAGCTAAAACATGCCTGCTAAAGACAGACGTAAAGTGAAATGGAGCAAAAAAACAAGAAAAACCAACTTTTCCTCCAGATACCAACCTGAAAAGGTAACAACTACAACTTCTCATGACGAAAATAAGGCAAGTGAAGTAAATAACAATCAATATATAACAAGGCAGGAGGCGGAGGTCTATGAGGCTGCAGTGAAACAATGGGCTGGTCCAATGAATACTGTTCCTGCAAAACTGCGACCTGAAAAAGTTAAAATACCAGAGGAAACGTTGGAGTCTGGAGAAGGCTGGTCAGAAAATATTATTGTGAACTTTTCTAAATTAGAGAATTTCATTAAACTTTCCATGAGCAACCACTGCGATACAAAGCAGAAAAATGTTAATATTTCTATTACAAACAGAAAGGGACTTTGCATCTCCATGCAAACAAATTGCACGAACTGTTTATTTGACTCTAAACCATACAAATTATATTTGGAGTGCGAAAAAAAGACAAGAGGGCCTGCGGCCGGGTGTCTAAATGAGGGACTACCATTGCCCACCCTCAAGTCCAAAATGGGGGCAAGCGACATAGAATTAGTTTTATCCTGTTTGGACATAAAAATGCCCAGCAAGTCAATTATTCAAAAAAAAAAAAGATCCACGCATTGTGATAAAATTCAAGAATTAAACAATTCTTCCATGATTACGAATCAACATTTCACAAAAAAAGTCGCACAATGTCTGGGAACAGGGAATGATGTACACATTGAAATGGACACATGTTACAACAACCGAAACCAAGCAGGTTACGAGGCTGGGACACAGGCATTTAGCCCAGTAATCGAAAAAGTCACCGAATTACACTTGCCATTAGCTATGTCCAGTGCCAATAAATTATGCAGCAAAGTCAAAAAATGTAATCATGATCAAGGCTGCTCAAAATCATACAACATGGATGATTCCCTATCCTCAAGCGAAGCAAAACTTGCAGAACAAAATATCAAATCTATAGAACAAAACAACATATTATCAATCAAATCTGTTACCAGTGATGCAAGCGGTCGCCTTGGTAAAGTAATTACAAATTTTGGACAAAAGTCTGGCCAATCCATACGGTATTATCAATGCCTTGTACATAGAATGCGCACAGTGCAAAAAAAATGTCAAAAACATTAATTTTTCAAAACTCCCCGTTGATTACGACAGAGACATTTTTCGACAAAAATTGGCAACTTGCATTAGATCTAGGGTACGCCTTGAACTTGTGCGCATTCACAAAAAATGTGCAGAGGCAAACTTTGCTACTACAGCACAGTCAGCTATCAAAAATATAATTTCATGCTTCAGCGGAAATCATACAAACTGTAGACAAAAATCAAAAGCCTGCTGTGCTCATTTGGAATCACACAATACAAAATTCTTGCCGTATGGTAATTATTTAAATCTTAGTGTTGGAGACAAACAAAAACTTGAATCGACTTTAAACAAGTCTCTGTCTTTGGACATTTTAAACAAACTTTCTCGTCTCTACACCACCAACCAATGCGAGAGCTTGAATCACAGGGTATTCACATATGCACCAAAATCAGTGCTATTTAAACGAAATTTTAACGGATTATGCCATTCAGCATGCCACTCATCCACACATGGGACTGGAAAATCCTCAGTTATATTAGCAAAGGCATTAGGACTTAAAACACTCCAACTATTCACCATTTTCAAAATATATGAGGAGAAAAGATATTTTAGCGCATTATAATTCCGAAAGGAAGAAAACACTGAAATATAAAATGAAGCGATATCTCACTAAATGCAAAAGGACAAACCGTAAAATTCAACAAGGATCGATTTATTCAAGTGCTGAAAGTCATTTAAGTGACATCCATAACTATGGTATTAATATCAACAATAAATAAAAAATAACTCTAATGGTTTTTCATTTCTTACCTACAGAATGCAATTTTTAAAACCTTCATGGCCAAAGCATGTCTTGGCATTTTTACACCTGTTTCTTCCTACATTGGTTTCTGGAGGTTCCAATGAGAGGTGATGGTAGTTGATACATTTTTTTTTGGTGACATAAGTGCGAAACATGATGTAAAGGGTTCGCAAATTGGCAATTACTCATCAAAAAGTAAACAAGTCTGTGTACGGTGAAAACTTGCTTTTTGCCTCGAAACATGGGTCGTATAATTGGGTACCCATCTATATTAATCATGCCATACCATATATGACAATTATTATCAGAAATGTGGTATCTGAACAGTTTAGAATTCAAAAACTGCTGCTCTTCTATTGAAAAAGGTGTATCATATACTTTGGACATGCTTTGTAAATGCAAAGGTTTTAAAATAATTTCAAAATCCAGGCACCTGAAATAGCATCATGCAAATTATCATTACACGACGTTGCAACTTGTGTATAGATACAGTGTTATTTGAGGTGTCTATGGGATCTATTTTTTCCCCACATTAAAAGTATGAAATTGAATAAAAAGAGGTGCATAATTCTTTGCTTTACAATTATCAACATTAAAAACAGCAGATATGGCCATTTAAATGTACTTGATGACAAACAACAATGGGCATATAGCAGCTTTAAGGATGCATACCACAGTTTTGCATCATGACGTCACACAAGAAGGGGTTGTCAAAACAGCCCCCCATACCAGATATGCACCTTTTATTTTCACATTGGACATTTATATATCAAAAGAAAGAAAAAATCATAAATTTTGAAATAAAACACAATTTCTAGAATATTGCTTCATTCATGAAGTAGCATTGAAACCTGAAAAGTTGTCAAAAAGTAGCATTTTGCACCCTAAAAATGGAGAAAATCAACCGATTCCGGCGAAGAATAACATAGAGCTGGAAAGAATTCGGCCTATTTTTTTTCAATCATATGTAAGAGCTTGATCTCACAATTTTTTGAAGTGTACTTTCAGGGTACGATCGCCGTCTTCCAAAAAAGCTACATTACCTTGAAGTGAAAGTTGAAATATCCCCACATGCTAATACAGGAAGTTTAGCCGATAGTCTCCCTTTACAAAATATACAGATAAAAAAATTTTTAAACTTTTTTCCCTATTCTAAATGGATTTAATTTAAAGAAAAAAACCCTTATAAACACAATAATTATCAAAAATAACTCAGTTTTTCATTTCATATATATAAATATTAGGGTACCCCTTACCTATCACGTGATATTCTAAAGGGAAAACCCATTTAACTGTGTTACGCATCCTTTGTCCCGGCACTAGCAAAAGACAGCAGTAAGGTTTTTTTAATGAGTACCAGGGTACAGAACTCCCTCTTTCTCTATACTGTTTCCCTGAAGTACAATAAAATACGAATAAAACCCAATGCAGGTAAGTTGACTACTACCCACAACACCACTTATTTGAAAAAGAACAAGAACTTGGAAAGGTGGACCAATCTTCCGGCTAGCTCAAACAGCCAAGTTTGCTGGAAAACAGTGTCGCAAAACGGAATAAAGATCAAACTAAAAGCTAAAAAAACTTCCCTTAGTTCGTATTGAATATAGTTAAGTCATATTTATGTCCGAGCGCTATATGTATTAGGCATTGTTTTGATTTTTAAAATACTGCAAAAATAAACTGCCTTATACCTTAGTTTGTGGTAGCTTATGAATAACATAATTTTTATACTTGAAAACCTATTCAAATTAGAGTTTTTTTACCCGACCCCAATTTTCTGGAATTTTATTTTTTTGCTTCCTCCTACCCACCAACATGTCAAACTAAAAAAAAGAAGAAAAAAAAAAAGGCTTTATTACTTCTCTGTTAGAAGGAATATATCACAGTCTCTTGATGAGTCAGTTCTCAACGGAAACACAGAGTTTTTATTCACTTGAGATGTATATCAAAATAGCTATCAGTTTTTCAAATAAGCATCTTTTACACTATGCCTACCCATGTTAAAACTAAAATATTTTCTCTGAAATTGCTGAACCAAGTGGAAACAAACTTGGTCACAATAGTCTTTTAGTGGTCCCCTGTAAAATAGTGTTTTTCATGTCCGGGATATTGCTAAGATGGCGTAGCCCCGGGGGGCGTAGCTAAACATAGTTAAACATTTAAACTTATAGAAAGCAAGGTCAAAGATTAATACATTCTCCCACCTCGGACAAGGAAATCCATTGTTTTCGCGGTGCAAGATTTTCTTATTCTTATAATCTAACATCATTGAAAGTGCAAGATCAAGAAATCTCAGACACCCAAGGGTAAGATTTTAATATTTCTCTGACGAGGCTTGCCGAGTCAGAGAACCATTGAAATCTTACCCTAGGGTGTCTGAGATTTCCAAATCTTTCAATTTCAATGGTGTTTAATTGTTTTTCTCACAGTTATAAGCAAAATACAAGTGTCTGTACATTCAGACTATAGTTGGCGTCCGCCATGTCTAAGCAACTTACTATGACGTCGATAACGTCATAATGTAATTTCCTCACGTGAAATTCTTTTCTCACTTTGAGACAGGTTAGTTCCTATTTTTAGCGGTGTGAGATTTTTCTGTCTCACACCACCCCATGTGAGACAGCCTCGTGCATATTATGACGTCATTGACGTCATGGTGAATTGCTAAGTAATGGCTGATGGTCAGGACAACATAACAGCGCCAAAAGACGTTTTCATGAACAAAAGTGAGAAAATGAATCAAGCACCGTTGGAAATGCAAGATTTAGAAATCTCAGACACCCTCGAGTAAGATTTCAATGGTTCTCTGACTCGGCAAGCCTCGTCAGAGAAAAATTGAAATCTTACCCTTGGGTGTCTGAGATTTCTTGATCTTGCCTTTTCACCGGTGCTAGATTCATATAATCTCACCCGTGGGTTGAGACAGTATGAATCTAACACGGGTGGGTGTGCGAGACAAGGAAATCCACACACCGAAGGGCCTGATTAAGGTTATCTCTGACGAGGCTTCGCCGATTTCTGTTGACACTAAGTAATTGAAAACATATTACATAGCATAATTATTTACTTGGCTTACTGTGGCTTTTCGTTTTTGTCTACTTATACTTATACACTATAATCGTTGATCTGAAATTTGACCTTCCTGACTTTTGTTTACTTACGGGAGTTACGTCCCCTTTTTATGACGTCATAAAATTCAAGCGGAATTTTTTAATGTTGAGTATTACGTTATTTTCAGAATTATCTGGCACAGATAATAGGTGTCAAGAGTTAAAGACGCAGTTTTATAAGTCGACATTGTTGGAAAATGTGCTTATCTAAAAAGAAAAAAAACAAGAAAACAAGTGCAATTTGAACGTCAATCGGACACAAAAACCCGCGGGGAAAAGATCGTGTCCCACAGGTGTTCTCACCCAGGCGGGTGGGTGAGACGGAAAATGGGTGGGCGAGACGGAAAAATCTCACCTAGGCATTGGCTACTTAGAAAGCACTACAGGTAGGGTGAGAAAAGGATAGGCCCTATCTCAAACGGCTAAAAATAGGTACTGGCTTGTCTCAAATGTGATAATTTCTTCTCTGAATCTGCTGGGCCAATTGGAACAAATCTTGGTCACAATAGTCCTTGGGGACCCCTTCAAACAGATATTATTCAGGTCTGTGCTTGATAAAAAATGATCGACAGCATAGAACATAATTTTACATTAGACCCTATGGAAAAACATTTCAAAGAGCTTGGCCACAAAGAGAGTTGAGTTTGTCCCTTTTATAAAAAAAAAAGTCTTTCAGTATCAAACTTTATTCAAAATGGCTGACAACAGGGAACATAGCTTACCATTGGACCAAATTAAGCACTTTCAAAAGTATTCTTTCCCCTGGGCAATTTGAATTGGCCTCTTATCATAGTCTGTGTATGTTGGTCGATGTCCATGTGAGCGATACAAGTTCTTGAGAACTTCTTGTAAAGTAAAAGTAAGACTCAAACGCATCTTTAATATTCGATATCATTTTCTTTACATATAATAGCGCTTTGAACTCACTTCACTTTATCATTACATTATTGAACCCACCTGTTTATGTTAGCAAGGTCAGTGTTTTCAAACTTGATTTAAGGGATCATAACAGAAAACATTTTTACCGAAATTACTATGGATTTGTGGCAGATGGCCATTTCGACAACTTATGTCTCTTCAGAGTAGATCAAATCAAAATATTTGGAAATCCATAAAATAGTTATTTATTGATTATGAGAATGGTTTCCAGAGACACAACTGTTTCCCGACGCTAAACGGAGGGGGAATACTTGTTGTCGATGGGAACCATAACTTGCTATTGTTCAAATAACCAGCAAATTAGTGTTTATAGTACCGAAAGCGAAAAAAAGGCGTCATTGTGACGTCACCAGTCGATAGTTTAAAAAGATGGAATTAACAATTAAAAGAGATGCGTTTTCAAAGAATTTGTTGAGATTTTACACTCTGACCATATGATAATTAATTAAAGATAAAAGATACTTAGGTGCATTCCCAATTGTTCAACATGAAAAGTATTTTATCAATGCCAGATTGATTTACTGTAGATATACTATAGATATAGTAATAAAGATATTGTAGATATTTGACACTCAACTGATATCAAATTTAATTTCGAAAATCTTTTTATAAAGATATTAAGAATCTAACACCAGGGGAAGTGCGAGACAGGAGAATCTCAGAAACCCAAGGGTAAGATTTCCAGTCTTGGACGAAGCTTGCTGAGTCCGAGATGATTGAAATCTTACCCGAGGGTGTCTGAGATTCTCTTGTCTCGCACTTCCACTGGTGTTTGATTTTATTTCTCATTGTATTCACCCTGAAATATACTAAAATCCACACAAAAATTTCGCCCCTTTTTCGTCTGTTTACTCAAGGAGTTATATCCCTTTTTGTAACGTCATAAAATCAGGTGTATACCCGAGCGCGCCATATTTCAAAAGACGACTTTTTGTGTATTTTCTTACTTTAAATTATATAACAATTTTACAATACGTAGATTAAATCCACTTATGGTCACTTATGAGGGCAGATGTAGACTACAGACCCTAAATGTGCAAACTAAATTTTTGCTGGTAAACTGCACGTGATTTTTTTTTGTCTTACACTAGTGCAGGATAAGGAACAACGGCAGTAGAATACCGAAGGAACAAAGGAGGGAAATACACAAAAATCGAAGTCCAAAGACATGGCCAAGACGAGAACACTCACTCAAGAAATCTCACACCGCTAAAAATAGGAACACTGTAAATTGTGTCTCAAAAGTGAGAAATAGCTGCCGTTTAGATTCTGATGTTTTTTCAAACTCTGTATTTTGTTAAAGTTCTATACTCAAAGTCATACAGGTGGTATTTTTAAAAGCTAAAAAAATATAAATAATTAATTGCATAATCAGTTTCATAATTTGAATAGTGAATAGTGAACCAAAAAAAAAAAAAAAAAAAAAAAAAAAAAAAGATTGGTACGCGTAGCTATGTCCGCGCCGCTGCAGTAAAGTCGAAAAAGTCCAATAACTCATGTAAATTTTGCGAATCAAAATTGCGGCAGGATATGATCAACTACATATGGTGGCAAACAGCCAAGCAAAATTTCAGCAAAATCCCTTAATTGTCCAAAAGTCTTCCTATTTTATAGTATGCCTTAAGTTGATAAAGTCCCATAACTCCCGTAAAATTTGTTGAATCAAAATGGCGGCATAATATGATCAAGTACATATGGTGGCAAATGTTCAAACAAAATTTCAGCATACTACGTTCAGTGGTTTCCGAGGAGTTGCGCCCACAAAGTGTTCTTAAGCTGTAGCATGCATTAAGTCGAAAAAGTCCCAAAACTCCTGTAAAATTTTTCAAATCAAAATGGCGGCATGATATGATCAACTACAGTTAGTGACAAACAATCACACAAAATTTCAGCAAAATCTGTCCAGTGGTGTAAGAGGAGTTGCGCCCACAAAAAAACGTGACACGCGGACACACGGACGCACGGACACAGACAATTACTATGTCCCTCTGTCGCGTTGCGATGATATGAGTACATATGGAGACTAATAATCCTGGAAAAAAGTCCAATAACCCCTACAATATTTGACAAATAAAAATGGCGATGCGTCCACAAGATTTGCCATTGTATAACAATGTGGAAACAATTAAAGTCCCATAACTCCCACAATTTGACGAATCAAAATGGCGATGCGATATGATCTGGTACTTATGGTGACTAACAATCCTGTAAAATTTGAATGAATTCTGACCAGCGGTTTCTGAGGAGTTGCGCCGACAAAAAACGTGACACACGGACGCACGGACGCAGACCATTACTATGTCCCTCCGTCGCGTTGTGGCGGGGGACAACCCCCCCCCCCCAAAAAAAAAAAAAAAAAAAACAACAGTGTAAACATACAAAATTGTCAGGAGTTTCTCAATAACGTAATTATAGTTTTCATAACGAGAGGAATTGTATATTGCAGAATATCAACTAGAGTCATGTAATTTCAATATATAATTAACGAGCCTTTGTTGGTGAGTTAATTATATTTGAAATTACATAACGAAAGTTGATATCCAGCGATATACAATTCTTTCTCGTTATGAAAACTATTTCTCTTATGATTTTCATAAATAAATGCAGTGAATATTTGGTGCTAACTGCTGTTCCATGATTTAACCTGTCTAAGTCAGCAACTGCAGTAATTTCCCTTATATTGTAAAAGAAAATTTCACGTATGTTTGAATATATTTTGCAAACGAAGAAATAATGATATGCATCTTCTCTTTGAGCTCTGCACATGTGCATCATAATTACTCCAAAGAGATCGTAGTATAAAAATGATGCTCAACAGTGAATTTGTGTCAGAGTGATATTAAGTTTTCTAGGGTAACAATAGTAATGTTTAGGTATCGAAATATTTTTCTGCGATTTTTTCCGAATTGATTTTTTGAACTTTGGCATTGAATTAATATTGGTGTGTCAAGTTTGTTCTATTCTTTAACAGTAGATGACACAACGGAATTATGAAATTTTCACCTTTTCGTAATTGATAGGTCGTTGTGCTCTGTATATATGGTGAAACATGGGTTTTTATATGTTTAGTTGCATTGCCATTTTTAATAAATATGTAAAACAATTGCTTTTTTCTCCTGATAAAGATTCCCACCCATTTTCAGGGTATATTTTTTTCAGAATTTGTAAAAATGGGTAATCCTGTTAAAATTCGCCCGGCTTCAAGTTGATATACATGATGGTCGATTAGTTACTCTTTTTATTATATAGATTTTCTACTCGAAAACCGAGTCTTTAGATGCGGATTACTTTTTTCATTTCAATGCGCAAGTTGTTTACTTGACAACGACTCTGAGTTGACGAGATATTATGACGTCACTTCCTCCGTTGACTAGAAATCCTTTATTTTCACCAGTGAAAATATGACATTTATTTAACTGAAAAAACTCGATAAATCACCACTATCTATATAATAAACCACAATTATCCAATCATGATTTCACAGGCATATTTAAAAAATGGGTGCATATAAAGAATATGCAGTTTGTCCAAATTCTTCTTTCGACTAAGACTTAAATTAAGTTTTTGTCTCATGTCTTTAACATTTTAAACTCTCACCAAAATCTGATGATGCACTTTGCAGCAAAAAAGCCTCACAGCTATTACTATGCCAATGTTGCCTTTCTACATGGAGATCGAACAAATTCGTATTTGTTTCATCACTATCAAGACAAGACTTTTATTTCTCTCAGACACAATAAGTGCTACATGAGGTACATCTTGAAACAAAAAGATAATACAAATGACGAAATGAGAAGATAATATAACATTTAATACTGATACTTAATGTGTATACAATTAAAGTAACAGCATTAAACCTTTTATAAATTTAGCAACTCTTATCATAAGTTGTGTGTTACATAGTAAAAATATCTTTTCCATTTAAATTATATCTGGTTGGTTATAGTAATACTGTGGTATATTTTTTTTCCTTAGAGCAGATATATTATTATTATCACAAACGAACAGATAGTGAAATTCGTCATCAATGGATTCTTGGCAAAAAGTACAAATTATGTCTTCTTTTGAAATATTGACCCATCAGGGAGTTTTACATTGGAAGTTCTAAATTTTGTTATAAGCAGTCTATCCTGAACTGATAATCTAATAAGATAATCCTCCAGTTTAAATTCAGTTTTAATAATTGTATAAATATATCTTGACGAATTATCCAAATCTTAAAACAATTTTTGGATATATTGGTCATATAAACATTGCTTAACTAATTTTACCCTAAGTTCATAGTTTGGTAACAAAACATTTGATTCAAAAATATAACTCAACCCAATATCATCAAAAATTTTCTTAACATATGACACCCATTTGAAACTATATAACCCACTGTCGTGTAAAGTGTTCATCAACTTATACAATTTTGAACTTAGCTTATTTTCACTTCTAACGAGTCTATGCCAGTAAGATATCACTCTCATTTTAATTTTAATTAATGGGAAACATCCAAGTTCCCCGTAAACCATATATAGTTTGGTGTGGTTTGTCGAACATGTAATATCTTCTTACAGAATTTTAAGTGAATTTTTTCTAGAGAATCAATGTTTTCAAACTCCCATACCTTTGAACCATACAGTAAGATTGGCTCTACTACGCTATCAAATAACTTTAATTGTAAATCTATAGGTATAGATTAATTTTTAATACGTCTTTATACAGCAAATAAAGCTTTCCGAGCTTTTTCAATCAATTTACGTATTGCTTTAACAAAAGATCCATTATAATTAAAATCAATAACTGTCGACAATTTCTATAGCTTCATTTTTGATATTAAATACAGGTATATTTCTTGGTTTAGGTTTACTAAATATAAACAACTGTTGACTTTGGCCAATTTGCTGTTAATTTCCAAGTATCACAATAAATACCAAATATATCTAAATTCTTTTGGATGGGTTCACTAGTTTCAGCTAGCAATACTGCATCATCAGCATATAAAAATAAGAACAACTCCATATAAATAGATATGTCATTAACACATATATCTCTTAAGTTTTCGAGGGGTACACCTCCTAACGACCTGAAAAATTCCTCTAAATCATTCAAGAAGATGGAAAACAAAAATGGGGAAAGGTTTTCACCCTGTCTAACACCTATCAGACAGGGGGAAAAAACTGTATTTACCTCGACTTCTTACACACGATTTAATGTTATACATATTGTACATAATTTTGAAACATTTACCCTTAATACCACAGTCTTGTAATTTTTGCCACAAACCGATTCACCAAACGCTATCGAAAGCTTTTCTAAAATCAATAAAAGTACAAAATAATTTTGTACCAAATGCAAAGTATAAAGATACAAGTGCATGTAAAGAAAATATATTATCAATAGTTGACACCCGCCTGACTCTCGGATATGAGATCAAAGCTGTTTGCGAAGACTGTTAATCAGCTATTGATAATAGCTGTAAATAACTTGCCCAAACAACTGACAAGAGTGATGGGTCTGTAATTTTCAGGGTCAGTTGGGTCTCCTTTATTTTTATAAATGGGTTGTATTATTCCTGTAGACCAGCTATCTGGTACACGACCACTACTAAAAACCACATTAAAAAGTTTACAATAAATACTAATAAGTTGAGGATTTGTAACCTTGAGATATTCATTATAATTTTATCATAACCCCCAGCTTTATTATTTTTCAGACGTTTGATATTGTCTTCAATTTCCTTTTCCGTAATTTCCGAATTTAATATAGCATCCAAATCCGGATCAATATCAACAGAAAAATTTAACTCGGAGTCCATGCGCACTATCATCATTTAATTTCTTAAAATATTCGTAAAATGTAGCAAGGTCAACTTCAAGGTCCTTGCTACTATTTCCAGAATATTTATTTAGAGTTTTCCAAAAAGATTTAGAGTCATTTTTAGAAATTTTACGCAATTCGTCCTCTTGTTTTTTGTGATATTTAGCATATGACGTCAGTATCTCGTTCTGATCGATTTAAAAGATATTTGTTTTGATCAGTTTTAAATTTATTATATTTTTTCCTCGCCTTATTGAATTCTATTCTCTTTTCAGCACAACTTTTTGTAAACCAAGGCTCATATTTAAATTATTAGAGGTTTAATTTCCCCTATAACCAAACGCTGAAGCCGCAGACTTCACAAATAAACCTGCAATTTTTCAACTAACCCGTTTAACCTTTGTTTTGTGACGTTATTATCATTATATAATTGATCAATTTTTGTTTCAATATCTTGTATCTCATCATCACTTTCTGTTAACAAAATACGTGTGAAGTCATCACACTTGGTCGATATCCAGCTAAGTGGCGGTCGGTTCGATTCATCAACATCTTTACAATGCATGACGGTTCCTCGGTTGTCACCGTTACAGTTAAATACAAAATGCATACGGTTGTGTACATCTGAAATAACAGGGTTAAAATCACAAATTTCAAATTCTGAAATCACTGGGAAAAGATGAGAAGACCCTATCAAGTAGTCTACAACAGTACTATTTTTACAAGTTTCTTACCGATACCAACATCAGCACCAACCCTAGAATTGGCTATATAAATAATACAATTTTGACATAATTGTAACAATCTATGTCCATATTTACTTGGTCTATCCTCGGACTGACGGTTTAATGGAACGCAAAATCTATCAAATCAAGTTATTGTCAATGAATCTTTTTTTTTGCAATAGCAAACAAAGGTTTATCAACTGCAGTGACTAGTGTTTTAGTAACATTTAGGAATAAAGTTACCTGTTTTCCTTTATCCATTTCATGTTAAATTCTTCATAATTCACGTGCTTGATATTGAATTGATGCTGATTTCATCACAAAGACCCTTTCCTTCGCTGAATGATAGAAGTTTCTAGCTTCAACTCAACATGTCTCAAACTACTAAACTGAAGAAGTCAAGCCCAATTCCGCAAGTTTTTTTTAAAGACAATCTTGATTTTGACATTTTGTTGGAGTTTCTGTTATTTGAGGTGTTTAGTTGTTGAACGGTTAGACTTTAGAAAACACATTGTATAGGTTAGTAACAAAACTACCGAACAGAATTGTGAAGAGCCAAATTCCAAGAGGCGAATAGATAGAGCTAAGAAAAGACCACCAGAAAAATTGTGAACCGCAATGGTCTTGACTTGGTATTGTTTCAATGCCCTTGTATCTATTCATCCTGAATCTATGGGAACTGGTATCCTATTCTTGAATTCGGAAGTATTACTTGCAAGAATAATATATTTTGATTTGCTTTGATCCAACGGATGAGATGGTGACATCCATGGGTTATCATTATTTGGCCAAGATATGGAATTCGTAATTATACCAGGATATCAGCAACGAAAATATAAAGGCACCTTAAATATTCGAATTATATCTTTAAATTCTGTTTTAAGGTGTAAAAATGCACTTTACGATGATTTTACAAGAAAAACGGATTGCAAAATTTAAACCGGTAACATGACATCGGTGCAGGTGCCGATGTAAAAACAAAACATTTTACGATCTCACTGGTTTGATATTACGTTTTTTTTTTTGCCGTATTTGGCGCAGGTCATGCTTATTCTTTTGCAGCACCTGATGTCACTCCCGATATTAATTAGATCACACTGTAAATGCTTTAGTTTTGAATGTTTCGTATTTTTTTCGTATTTTTGGGTAAGAGAAAAGAAAAAAATGGGTGCAAAACGCATGCTTTACTACCTTACTCGCTTTTTTTATTTCCTATTTAGCGTTAGCTGTCAAGATATTTTCTTTCTATATTCTTTTTTCTAGTGTTTGTTAATTCATAGAGACTTCGAAATAATAGAAATAAATATAATATATATTTAAGAAATGCACCTTGATGTCAAAATTGAAGCCTGCTGAAAAATATTACAATAAGGAACCAGAGGAGTTTCAGCGTATTTTGACCTTAAAAGTGTAGGAAAATATGGTTTTTGAGCCTGAAAATATAGGGTACCTATAGGGTATATGTATTTTTACTGTAAATTTTGAGTTCGCTTTTAGCAAAAATGTATGCACCCTTTTCCCCTTTACTCATACAACACCTTTCTTTTACAGACAAAAAAGAAAAAAAGCTTTTACTTAATATTTGAAAAGTTAAAACAACACAAAGTCACTGATCTTAAATGATATCTATTGAACATCTGTCCCTACCTTCAACTACAGAGCACTAATAGGTGTCAAACTATCATTTCATCCAATCAGAGCTTGGGACATATGTAAAAGGTTGTGTTTTGACTCAATATGTCATGCCTTACTGTTGCAGACTATAACATGCCTTTAATACCTCTTTTTGTGGTTAAATTTACAGTAATTTCGGTATTAACTTATTCATCATTTGCAGTTTTTAAACATCTTTGATTTTATGGTCTTCCAAACGTTTAGATATTATCTGCACTGAAGAGACATAAGTTGTCGAAATGCGCATATGCAGAAAATTAATTCACAGTAACTTCGGTATTTAGTTATTTGCACCTTTTTATTAGATAAGACAAATTCTGTTTTAAATGGATCATAGTGATTGTATGTGTTCCCCTACAATGTTATCTTTGAAATGTTACAGGTTCTCCGTGATGCTGTCGAAGAAAGTGACCTAGAGGCTGTTAAAGAAGCTTTAAAGAAAGGAGCCTCTGTTAATTTTAAAGACGCACGTGTATGTTGCTTTCCTTATTATTTTTACTCAACTTCTACTGAGATTATAAAATGACATTTTTAATGTCATATATTCCATATTATCCCGAGACATCAATATAAACAAATAAAGGGATATGGAGTAAATGTGCATGGGACAAAATCCCTATAAATACATGGTAATTATAAGATTCAGCAAATGGAACAACGCTTTCATTGTTGTTCTTCATATTAAAGCCCGAAGGCCGAAGGCCAGAGAGCTAATATTGGTCGGCTGATAACATGAAATATGCAAAGAAGGTAAATCCAGCAACATTTTCTATTTTTTTTCCATTTCAGCGATTAAAATATCTAATACGGGACTTTTGAGTCGTGTATACGAAAAAAAAAAAAACATCACAGAGGGAATAACTAATTATTTAACACCGTTGAGCTAAGGGTGATTTATATTTAATCTGTTTGTAGCGCTTCAGATTAATAATTTTTCGTCAATTAAAATTTCGTTAAATAATTGTCATGTAGGACAAATTATATGTACACTTCAATTTAATAAATAGTTCGTTTTTTAGGTGGTACATATCTATATTCTAGGGAATCCAGTTATCCTTCTTACTGGTATTTGAGGAGATCGTTTTCGCCTTCAATAAAACGAGAGTTCCTATTTCGAAAGTCTCGTATTCAGCAACATTTTATCGTTTTATTTAAGCGACTTTTACCTGTGAAAATACAACTCTTTTATCTTACAATGCCCCAGCTGTCCACAAGTAGGTGGAAGTAGGATTTTGAGAAGGGTATATATTTTTATTTCAAAAATTTATTTTTCATGAATTCACGAGAAATTGGCCAAGAGAAGACTCAGAGACCGTTTAAAAGTTCCACAAGTTTTCTATGTACACAATAAAACCTTATCAATTAAAAATAGGTTGTGTCTTGTATGCCATTTTTTTTAGACAAACTAGAACCTTGAGATATTACCAAATCTGTTATGAACATGTAATATCCTCATCCTGTAACGTTTCGGGTTCGTTCCAGGGCTAATTTTCGGGATCTGAGCTCAATGTAATTCGACTCTCTTGGCTCTCAAATAATATATTAACATGTTTTCGTCTGACTCTCCCTCTTGGCTTTATAAATATATTACTTCTGAATAGCTCGTTAATATCGGAAAGACTAAAATAGGTCAATATTATTAACTTATCAGGTATACTGTGAAAGTACCATTGTTTGTGAGCCATGGGGTTCCAATTTTCGTTGACTTCTTGGTTCGCTAAAACCGCGAATGTAAGTTCCCTACAAATCATTTTATCCATAGAGTTTTAATGTTTGGAATTTAAAACCACGAATTTAAGTACCCACGAAATAGTGATATTTATGAAAACCACGAAAATTGATGTCCACGAATAAAAGTACTTCAATAGTATATTTACCTTTTATACTTCAATCTTTGGCCGTCAAATTAATAACAACCATTTCAAGATGATGATGGATGTATGGTTTAGAGCCTTAAATACCTTTCGGTCTCTCATGGCATTTTAAACCTGAACGGACGCCCCTCCAATGCAATATAATTTCGTAACGTTGTTCTCCCCCATAGTGTTGGTTGACTGTCGTCAAATATGGACATAGATATTATCAATTTCATGACCAAATTCGCCAGTTTTAAAGACTTACCAGTAATTTAAATGTCTTGCTGGTATCTTTTCAATTATTCAGTGACATGTATATCGTAATCTCACTACAATCCGCAGTATTATAGGATTAAGCACCGTTTTAAAGGAATTTATATGAGTATAAACGGGACCAATTCACTCACAAACAAATAAAAGTGCGAAGGACTTTTATGATATGTTTGTGAGTGACTTGGTCCCGTTTATACTCATATAAATACCTTTCAAACGGTGTTTAATCCTTATAATTCTTTTAATTTGATGATAAGTAATTCAATTCTTACTTCTATAATGCCAATCACACGTTTTTGTTCTATTTGATTCACTCGGCGTATGAATTTATAGGGTGAACTTAAATGTAGTTCGGTCAACGTCGTCTATCGAAAAATAAACGACTTCAGAAATTGCTACCGGAAGTAAATTCAACCAATCATATCAGCGTATTTCCGATTATGCAAATCATATAAGAATTATTGTTCCAGTAATTCCCTTATCTGCTTTTCCCCGGTTTGCTGTTCAGCTGATGTCTCCTCAACCTCGAGGGAGTACCAGCTGTATCTTATTTTATTATCATATCTTTCTTTATATGAAAATCTATATCAATAGATATTCGATTTTTTTGTTTATATTTCAATTTTGTATTGAAAGCTTGATGTCACTGATTTTACATACAATCATATTAAAACCGTCGCTAAAATGACTTCAACTTACCAATTTTGCTCTTTTTTATGTATTTAATTTAATGGTCTAAAACAAAATTATTTTTCTGTCTATATCGCAGATAATATGTGTGTCATTTCGTTTCGATTTCCATTGAATTTGTTTCGAAGGAAACATGTGCATTTCCTTTTGGACAAGATTCCCGTCAAACGAACTCAAACTAGACCATTTGTTATTTACTTAAATGAAATAAAATGTTCACTAATGTTTCTAGTTTCAAGAGAACATTTTACTTGAAGATGTATTTAATTCCATTAAATCTAAGAACATTTGCACTGAAAATTGTAAATGAATTTTTATACAAGATCCTACAAATGCGAATAATTACATTTTATGCCTATAGACAGGTTTATTCAGATGTGACCTAGATAACAAGGAGGCTGCCATTATTGTGTCATGTGATCAATCCGCCATTATAGTAGTGAAAGAGATGCACATGCTGTGATAATTCTCTTAATAAATAACACTGTTGAAATTAATATTGGATCAATAATTTTTCCAGTTTTTACATATTTTAGGTAACTAATTGACTAATCTCATTTTTGGGGGGTTATATTTAAAAAAAAGACACATTGCATTATTATCAAACAGTTTTTTAAACAATAAAATAAACATTCATAAAAATTAGTTACATGTATTTCTTTCTTTATTTTTGTTGATTTAACTAGGCTAGCATGGTAACTGCACAGAAAATATTAGGACCATGGAAAAAAGCAAATTAAAACAATGATATGTCTATCTAAAACAAAAT
>MJUU01002055.1:0-12246 GCA_002080025.1 Modiolus philippinarum
TCAAATATTTTTGAAATCCAATTGATGAAAATGTTCGTCATAAACTACCCAAACATTTTAAGTATGGTTGCTAGGTAGAATTCCAATAATAGGTGGTTTTTGAGACTTTCAGGAAATTTACCAAAATTGGAACCGCCTTTCAGAATCGTAAGTTATCAGAATTTTGCTTTTTTCCAAACACTTGTCAGAATATAATATAATATGCAAAAATTAAAAAAAAAAAATTGTCTTTGACATTTTCAGGAAATTTACCAAAGTTGGAACCGGAACCAAAATTCCAAAAGCTTATTGCAAATCTGTAGACTGTATGCAACAATTCTGCATAAAGATTTGATCCCTAAATCCAAAAATGTAGGAGGAGTTTGCGTCACATGCCACATGTGTCTAATCCACATCTTTTGGTCTTTGTTAAAATTGACATCATGGGGCCTCTTGTTTGCACCAAGACCAATATCAAAAATCCGAAAAGTTATGGCGCATCTACAGACTATATGCAACAATTCTATAACAAAATTAAATCCCTGAATCCATAAATGTAGGAGGAGTGTGTGTCACATGCCACATGTGTAAAAATTGCCATCATGGGGCCTCTTGTTTGCACCAAGACCAATATCGAAAATCCGAAAGCTTATTGCGCATCTGCACACTATATGCAACAATTCTACAACAAAATTAAATCCCTAAATCCAAAAATGTAGGAGGAGTTTGAGTCACAAGAAAAGTGTGACGGACGGACGGACGGAGGGACGGACAGACGGAGGGTATAACATTATCCCCGAACTTTCTTCGAAAGTGCGGGGATAATTAAGTTTTATTTCCAAGTTAATTTCTCACATTCTATTTATTCTATGATCATGTCAAATATTGTTGCAATGAGTTTTTGGAAATAGGCTAGCATTTCAACTGTAATATACTTCCTTCAAATGTTTAGATTTTATCTGCACTGAAGAGACATAAGTTGTCGAAATGCGCATATGCAGAAAATAAATTCACTGTAACTTCGGTATTGTTAGTCCCCGAGGGTATTCAACAGCCCAGTAGTCAGTACTTCGGTGCTGACCCGAAAGCCGATTTTATTTGGAACCTTACAATATCTAAATTGTTGTAAATGTTGTTGAAAGCTAATGAGTATCTCCCTTCTGCAAAGCTCTGTCCTTAGCTGATTTTGGCTTTACATTTAGATCATATTGGTTATTTGTCCTTTACCAGTTTTTGCACATCTTTGAGTTTATAGTCTTCCCAACGTGTAGATTTTATCTGCACTGATGAGACATAAGTTGTCGAAATGCGCATATGCAGAAAACAAATTTACAGTTACTTCGGTGTTTAGTTATTCATTATACTAATTAACAAAAGAAACGTCCTCAATATATATTTCTGTTAGGGTGATATAACAAAAATTACCGTTTAATATTTCGCAGAAAAATAATTTTTATTCGTTACTTGCATATTTGTTATGACAAACTTTAGTCGGTGCTAAGGAGAGACATTTTCCTAGATCCTCGTTCTCGAAAATTCGTTGAAGTATCGATTATTTTAAAAATGGCAAATTGTTTGTAATCATTCACTATGTCAATCTTGTTCTTGTTTGTCAAAAATATCCATTCGATTCTCTGCACTTGCTCATTGATGTCGTGATTCTATTAAATGTTCTTTTTTTATCGGAAGTGTTCTGTTCAAGAGTAAAATTAGAATCGAGTGTTGCTTAAGATTATAATCAATAAAAGAGAAAAAAATAATGCTTTTATTTTAAATTCTATTCCACAAAAACATTAGTGGACGTTTCTTTTGTTGAGTAGTATAGTTCAATTTGACTTTAATTTTTTCTTGATTTATTAGTTGCATTTCATAATGTATTATTTGTCCAATTATCGCATGTCCAAAATTTTCATAAGTAAACCTTTGGTAGGTACATCAGAATGGCTTGAAAATAGGTATGCAGCTTAAGCATGATCTGATATATTGTGTATGTAAATTTGCAAATGGTAGCTCATTAACAGTTCAACGGAATGATTGACATAGACATTTGATATTTGCTAGGATAGTATAAGGGCTAAGGAAAGTTGCATTGGGTATCGTAACTCGAAATGTTTAACGTCATGGTCAGATGATTATAAACAACAATATTTCGAAAATCGTATGTGACCAATACCCACCAGTTGAGCGATACAGGTTCACATGTAAGCCTCTGGTTCCACTACACATTTCAAATTTTTCAGGTGTACCACTTCCATAAAAAGAGAAGTTTGTAGAATGAATAAAGACAAATTGGAGCATGCATTAGATTTCTTTTTTAATCCTGCTTTTAACCAGGTTTGAAAATTTTGCTCTATTATACATCTGGTAGGGATAATGAACATTAGTCAGAAAAATGGTCAGTTGCAAAAATAAGATATGGATTGTATAAATACGGTTATTTTGAAGGAAATTAATAATGTCCAAAGGAGTTTAATTAAGTTTTGAGAGTAAAAGTCCTTCATTAGGTCTCATAAATGGTATAAAACGACTCTTTCACATGTGCTACAATTGCGTCAACATTACAACTCTTAGAAATAACTTGCTTTTTTAGGAATTCCTAATATTATGTCATGAAACAAGTTTTAAACTTTTTAATTGCCATGCAAATGATTACTGAATTCTTATGTACCTACAATACTGAATTTATTACTTGAAGACTGTCTCAGGAAGACATTCATAAGACAAGGTATTGGCACTTTGTTACTTTTGTAAGGAACTGTAAATAGAAATTGCATATTTTGGTTTTACTTGAATAAGCTTTTAATACCAGCCTTTGCCACCATAATAAAAAAAATATTTATTATATTAGGATTAAGGACTCATTTTTAGGAAATTATCAATGTATAAACTCTGACAGCTCACTTGCAAACTGCGGTGTTTGTGAATGAGCTGGCAGAGTTGATATATACATAATTTCCTAAAAATCCTTATAATTCCAATTTTGCACTTTAAAAACTGCGTGATCTATGTTAATGATGTCTTTCTTTGCTGTACTATACTGTTACGAAGCAGATTAATGGGCAAACGAAAATGTCGTTTGCTATTCACGACGTTGATGAATGTAAATGATTGTTACAATTAGATATAGAATCATGACTTGTTTCATATACGAGACCTTATTAAAGATAAGGGATTTCTTCCATGAGTTTGAGAAATTTCGTTTTTTCCTGAATGGGGTAAAAGAAAATTTCCCTATCAAGTGATCTCTGTAAGATATAGAAAGCTATTTCAGTAAAATATACAAAAATTACAGCGATCAAACCGATGAAAAGAAAAACTTGCCATTCCTTGTGGATTTTTCTTCTGTAAAATTGGAGAGGGGGTTATGAACTCAATAGAGATGAGGCAAGGGGATATACTGCTCTTAGTGTTGCCTTTTTAAAACAATTGCCACTACTACGGCTGAAACAATTAAATTTTATGAATGGATGTGGGGTGAGGAGGGGTACCTTATTTGTGAGCATTACTGAAAACATAATTAAACTTATTTCTAATACTTGTACTTTCAGAGCTCACATGCAAAGAAAAGATTAATGCTTTACACATTGCATTCAATATGCATTGAGTGATCCTTTTGATGAAAAATTTAGTGAATTATGTGATGATAATACACATGAGATAACATGTGATAGATATGACCTGTTTCCAAAAACCATAAAAAGATTCAGAATCTGATGAAAAATTTGAAAGGTGAAAACATGTAAATTGCCAGATCATCGTATAAATTTTACCAGAATCGAAATGTTTTGCAACAATGCTAATTTGGTGTCGTTGGGAAAAGTGACAGTGTTAAATTTCAGTTTTTTTTTCAGTTTGGCTAAAAAAAGTAAACTGAACTATTTATTTGAATTTTGGATATAGGCACAGAGTTCTCTAATACGGAAAGCATATTTGTTTCAGTTGATTACATAAAATATCTATATATATATTTGAGATGCACAGGTAAACAAAATGTTTGTTTCGCAAGCAAATGCACAGGGAATTAATAACGAAGACATACTGATTATATGCATAGTTTGTTGGTATTAGAATTTGTATTAGGCCAAGCCTGTCGTATGAGCCAATAACACTATGAGTCACAACAGCGATGAGTAGTGATGCAGTTAGTTTACATGACAAGCGAGACCTGATATTAATTCTCACACTTACACACTATGCATGTTATAAGTAAACTTAAAATTGAAAGCAGAGCACATGGTAAATATCAAATCAATACTTAGGAGAAAAGCAAAACTTGAAAGAATTATAAAAGCTACGGCATTGACACCCACAATTTACACATCTGCATGCATCTACCGCAATACATTTTGTTCATTAACTTTCTAACACACTGTATTTTTTCAGTACATTTTATTTATTTTTTTTTTGTAATGTATATATATCGGTGTGGCTTTTCAAGAAATAATTGTGGTGGAGGCATTTTAATAAAAATTTGATTACTTGTGGGTAAATTGGAGACGTACACTGCAGAAAATTATAGAAAAAAAGAAATTCTGCCATAGCCCAAAGTGTTCATTTTAGCATTTTCTTCAAATGAGCCAAATAACGTAAAATACATATATAAACACAGCTGAAATATCTCAATTTACAATTTTGTCCTTTTTATGCCCCCATATCTATAATTGTAGGTGGGCATTTTCTCTTTGTTCTGTATGTCTGTCTGTCTGTTTGTGCGTCCGAAACTTTAACCCTGGCTAAAACTTTTGAACTATGTAATATAGACCTGTATACTAGGTCTAGTCAAGAGGAACATGAATATGAAAAAGGGTCAGATCAAAGGTTAAGATCACATCGGTTAAAAGAAGTGAAATTTGCTGTGTTTTCAGATATTTGACTGCAGAAACCTTATTATTTATTCTATTGAGACGGGAATTGTTCTATGTTATTGCTAATAAAGTTGCACAACTGTAGTTTGTCGACATATTGTGGAAGCATTTACTGTTTGAGAAACAAGAGCCCAATAGATGACAAACAGAACAATATGAAATTTTTAACTTTAGTCAGATTATGCTGCATTATTGTCCTGTAGTTTTCATTGAGCATGTTTAAACAGATACATTTCACAACAGAAACCATTTCAATAAACAAGAGGCCCACTAACTTAACCTCATCTATGACATATTTTTTAAAGGGGGTTTCATCTGTTTCAGAATAAAGGGTTTGATTTGTGTGTTTTTATGGTAATAAACAACTTTTGAACCATGTAAAATATATTTTTCAAATACTCGGCAAATGTATAGGTCTTGAAAAGAGGAACATAAATATGACAAAACATATGTCAAAGGTCAAGGTCTCGGAGAGGTCAAAAAGGGGTAAAATTGGGTATTTTCATATATTTACAATAGAATCTTTGGGCAAATGTTCTCTTTCACAAACACATCTTGTTTATCTTTTGTTATCGTAAGTTTTTTTTAATGAAATTCAAAGTAAGTGAAAAGGAGCTGGATTATGTGACAGTGATATAAAAGGAAATGTTTTTGACATATTTCTTAGCAACCATGCAACAAGCTTTAAAATGGAAATTTCAATATATTTTTCATTTCCTAAGCCTCTTGAAATTTTTTACTGACATTTTGACAACATTTATTATTCGAAAAATGCAATGCAAGTCCAATTTAATATTTATTCATTTCATTATCTTTAGAAAAAAAATATTTATGCAATTTCATGGACAGATGATGTACCAGATGACCCTTCAGGTGGTTGGGTTTGTGATGTTGAAAATGCGTATCAGAAGATTTCAGATTGGCAATGTCATGTACTGCACACTGTTAACCAAGATTTGAGCAGTACTGCCTTTCTTGATTAACCAAGAAATGACTAAATACCAAAGTTACTGTGAACTTAAATTCTGCATATGCGCATTTCGACAACTTATGTCTCTTCAGTGCAGATAAAATCTTAACGTTTGGAAGACCATAAAATCAAAGATGTTTAAAAACTGATAGAGAACAAATAACCAATATGATCTAAATGTAAAGCCAAAATCAGCTGACAGTGCTTTATCATGAGGGAGATACTCCTTAGTTTTCAATAAATGTACAAAAATTTAGATATCGTAAGGTTCCAAATAGAATCGGCTTACGGGTCAGCACCAAAGCACTGACTACTGGGCTGGTGAATACCCTCGGGGACTAACAGTCCACCAGCAGTGGCATTGATCCAGTGGTTACCAATGACTAAATACCGAAGTTACTGTGCATTTAAATTCTGCTTATGCGCATTTCGGCAATTATGTCTCTTCAGTGCAGATAAAATCTAAACGTTTGGAAAACCATAAAATCAAAGATGCTTAAAAACTGATAGAGAACAAATAACGAATATGATCTAAATGTAAAGCCAAAATCAGCCGAGGACAGAGCTTTGCATGAGGGAGATACTCCTTAGTTTTCAATAAAAGTACACAAATTTAGATATTGTAAGGTTCCAAATAGATTCGGCTTTCGGGTCAGCACCGAAGCACTGAATTACTACATATGGATGCTCTGACAACTTGTTTCTCTTCAGTGTATATGAAATCAAAACATTTGGAAGCCATACACTAAAACCTGATAGAGAACAAATAACCAATAAAATGTAAGAATCTGGATATGTTACTATCTTAGTTGGCTAGTGGATATATTAGTACTATATTGCATACTATCAATTCAAATGACGACAATCTTTCATTTGATACACCATATTGTGTATACCGAGTTTGGTTATTCTTAGCAAGATATCCACACATTTCATATTTTTATTTCTGGTTCAAATGTGTCCTTATAGCCAAGATGAGAAATCAATTTTGATTAAAAATTTTAAAACCATAAAATGTTTATTTTAATGATATTAATAGACACATAATAGAGATAGGATATCCATATACTATTATTTCTTTTCAGATTAGAACATATACTCATTTTTTGGAAGAGACTAAACAAGACTCTCATGCCGTGGCAGTATTTTTGGAGCACACATTTAAAACAATCAAGGTAACAGCTACATAATATTGATTCTGGTTTTTTACGCGGTGATAATGCAGGTTGTAACCAATGTGGTGCTCTATGCTTTACAATTCCATCAATTAATGAGGCAACAGGTTGGTTTTAAAAGCTGTAGTTACATTAGCCTACCGTGTTTGGAAATAGCATGTAAACTACTACTCTTCAGCAGTTTGGTGTATAAAGTAGAAGATACCAAACAAATTGTATGAAGGTGGAACAGCAAGCTATTAGGTATGAGAAAAGCTCACTTTTGATGGCTTCGTTGTGACTTCAAAATGATAAACTTAAATAAAAAGCCTTCCATTGCTTGGTTCTACCATGTGTTCGTAGAGATTTCTCATGTGCATTTACTCCATATCCTTTCATTGTTTTTTTTTTTGAAAAGCAGATAAAAACACCATGAACAATGAACACAGTGAAAGTCCCTAAAAAGACACTATGACAAACAAAAGACCACCACAAAGGGAAAGGCCAAAAAACTAAAGGTAAAGGCAATTCCAACACATTAATCATGTGCTCCTGAAGGTATGTGTAGGACCCTTAAATGTAAAAACGGTCATAAATGTAAAAACGGTCATAAATGTAAAAAAATCTTACTCTAAATGTAAAACTTACGCTAAATGTAAAACCTGTTGTTATAAATGTAAAAATCAACTTGTCATAAATGTAAAAAAAAATTCCGCTAAATGTAAAAACTTTTGTTTTTACCATAAATGTAAAAAAATAATTCCGCTAAATGTAAAAACTTTTTGTAAGGATATTATTCCCCTAAAGGACACCTTTAAGATTACACAACGTCGGTACAAAAAATGTACAATGCACATTAGTCGGGACATAAGTCAACCACCATGAGTTACAGATCAAGTTTGAGTTTGGTTCCAGTCTACTGTTTTTTGACGGAGTTATGGGCCTCAGACTTAGAAAATTTTTGTGAAAGTTCAGTTTTCCGGACTTTTTTCTAAATCATTGCAGATATTGATCTCATATTTTTTATGTGATTCTTCCAACATGAGATAATAACAAATACTTGTATATGATTTCTCCAACTGGTCCAATGTTCCCCGTTGGCGGTTATTTTTTTTTATCCAATCCAAGAGAAATGCGAAAATTCCTGTAAAGCTTGGCCGAATATGCTTTGAACAGTGGTTTCACGGATGATGAAAAAGATGTTTGTTCCATGACATGAGGTCTAATGTTAAATACATATATGTTCCAAGCTGGCGGTCATATTTTTATCGGATCCAATGAAAAAGCTTCCTTTGTAAAAAAAAAACCTTCCAGACATTATTCCCCAAAAGTTTTGTTGAAAATGCGTCAGTGGTTTCAGAGGAGATGATGTTCTCCCACAGTGTGCTATGTACCGTTGCAACGTTGGCAGCCATGTTTTATCGGATCTGAACGAACTGAGCAAATTTGTAAAGTACCTTCGATACATCATTTCTGTAATGAAAATGATGTATTTCCATAGGATCTAATGTTTAACCAAGTTCACCGCTGTTGTGTTTTTTATAGGATTTGAACAAAATGAGTAATCGCTGTAAAGGACCTTCCACACATCATTCTTGTTCAATTCGGTTAAATTTGCTTCAATAGTTTCAAACTAGATGATGGAAATATGAATTTTCTATAGGGCTCAATGTTAAATGATGTTCAGTGCCGGCGGCCATGTTTTTCATCGTATCAGAATGGAATGAGCAACTATTGCAAAGGACTTACCAGGCATCAATCCTGTATTGTTTTAATTTGCATCAATAGTTTCAGGGTAGATGATAAAGGATTATAATTATGTTCAGCGCCAGCAGCTATGTTTTTATCGGATCGGAATGGAATGGGGCATTTTTTGCGAAGTTGGCCCCAGTTAAAGATGGTAAGTCGTAAGATATGTAACTATGTGAACTAATAAATTATTATATATATTTTACGAAAGGATATAGAGTAAATGAACACGAGACTATAACACATACGTAAACTCAAACTGGTATTACATGTAATTTTAATGGAAATTAATTACCCATCATCAGCACTAATCCCAAACATAGGAAATCCACAATTTAAAAAAAAATATGCTTAAAATATGCATAAAATATTCATAAAACCAAAAGAAATCCAAATAAACAGTGATATGAAGACTAAAGTAAAGACTACAATGGAGGGAGTTAAACCTTAGGTTTTAGAATTTACATAAATAGAAAGTCGATAATTTCAGATCAACAAAAATTTACTTGCATGAGCTATAATCTTACGTACAAGTACACCATATTTAAGGAAAATAAAGAGCATACATCTCATCTTGCCAACTCCACACTGCATTGAAAGACTACAAACTCCTGTATTAAATATTCTAAGACAGGATATGGAGTAAATGAACATGAGACCATGACCAATATGTTAACTCCAAATGTAATTAATCTTTTATTCGTTTAACAGCATGTTTAAACAGATTCTGACAGACCCGATGAAGAACTCTTCGAAACGCTGTTTAAGTTTAACACAAAAGAGAACCTTAGTCCGGTCAGACAAACATGTATAATGGCACGAGTGACAGGTAGAAAAGTTGATAAAATTGCCAGAAATTAACAGGAACTAAGGAAAATCAGTTTTCCTGTTAAAATCAATGTTAACGTGTGTTTAGCTTCCCACGTGGAAGACAGTGAGCTTGAGGATAAAAAAAAAAGATTGGCCAATGTCAAAAAAGGCATATGTAAAAAGTAAAGAAATGTTTATACAAAATTTTGTAAAAACATATATAGAAAATTACATATAATACGATTCATTCAAGGTAATGTAAATACAAAATTTACAATCTTGTAACTGGTCAGTCAATTTAAAAAGATAGATTTACAAGCTGTTGGCAATTATTTTGGACAACGCTTACAGTAAAAAGATTGTAAAAAAAATTGAAGGTTATGCAAAGTCAATTATTATATACATGCATTTCCTTGTTTACATACTCTGAAATTGTAGTGGAAAAATATATTTATTGTTAGAAATGAATACAATTAGTAAAAGTATGTCAAGTTTATAACTATTATTATTGGAGGTTTATAAAATACAATGCCAAATACAAATCATCGTTCTTCTAAACTAAATAAGATATAAGATATTAACCACATTAATTTCAGCAACCCCATTAGGATTGATAAACTGTTGAAAATTGGATCATTTCAAAATGTCACATGGGAAAAAATACATTTTTAATACATGGAGTGGACGGACAGACATCATAATACCGACATTTGACAGATTTACAATCTTAAAAATGGGATCCCTCTGATCAGAAATAGAAGCTATTTCGAATACATTGGATTTATGAAACAATTCCACAGTTTCACCAAAAAATTAATAATGAACCATAACATCCAAAGAAATAAAACAATATATGTAAATACCCCTTTATACATATTCTAACTAACTTAATGACTAACATATAATACAAATAAATTGTGCATCTATTGTATCGACATAGTACAAAAATATCGACATAGTGCAAAAATAGACACACGTCACTCAATTTGAACAGTGTATGCTTATTGACTGACTATGAGAAGAATAGCAAGTAAGTTGTCCTGTGAGATGAAAATTATATCGATAGACGAAAGTCGAGGGAAAAAGTCAAGGTATTCAGGGGGTATAAACTTTTTCTTTTTCTCATAGTCAGTGAATAAGGGTTTTCTCATACTGAAAAGTATTTAATTTTTGGTTCAATTCATATCAATTAAAACGTTTCTAGCCAGTCAATAGTTCACAGCCAGTCAATAGTTCGTACCATTCAATAGTTCATACCATTCAATAGTTCATACCATTCAATAGTTCACAGCCAGTCAATAGTTCGTACAATTCAATAGTTCATACCATTCAATAGTTCACAGCCAGTTAATAGTTCATATTGTTATACCTTTAAGAAAATATCCATATATAATACTATTGCAGTGAAATGTAAATATTTTCGCTGTTTTTCAACTATCAATTAAGCCACGCCCCAGCGGGCAACAGTTCGAAGACTGATGACCGTCAACAGTTTTCGAACTGTTGCCCGCTAGGGCGTGGCTTAATTATGATTGGTTTATCATAGCGCGTGATCACTTGTAATTGACAAAGGTATAACAAAACAGTTATAGACTACAACCCTCAAACCAACCTGTTTCCCTCGGTCTTACGGCCTCGGGAAACATAAAAAAGCCGTTACCCCAGAATGTAGTCAATAACTGTGTACCATTAAATAGTTCATACCATTCAACAGTTCATACCATTCCATAGTTCACGGCCAGTCAATAGTTCGCAGTCGGTCAAAAGTTGATATTGTGTATAACTATTAACCGATAAAAGTGTTTTCTAAAAGTAGCAGCAATGGGAATCATTCACCGCTTTTCCCGATAGGCGGCGTCGTCGTTCCATGAGTGGTTAAATGAACGTTTTATTTTTCGGCGTGACGCTTCATGAACGTTTTATTTTTCGGCGTGACGCTTCATGAACGTAACCTATGAAACCTTTGATCGCTGTTTTCTCACTTTTGAGACACAGCAGTTCCTATTTTTAGCGGTGTGAGACTTCCTTGTCCTACACTAGTGTAAGACAAAAAAATCACGTGCAGTTTACCGGCAAATATCGTGTTTTGCATATAAGAGTCTGTAGTCTACATCTGTCCTCATTAGTGATCATAAGTGTATTCAATCTACGTGTTATAAACGTGTTATATCGTTTGTAGTAACATTTCATTGGAAAAAACAAGAAAAAGCGGCTTTTAAAATATGGCGCGCCCGGGTGTACATTCCTGACTTTATGACGTTACAAAAAGGGACATAACTCCTTGCGTAAACAGACGAAAGGGGACGACAGTTTCGTGTGGATTTTAGTATATTTTAGGGTGAATACAGTGAGAAATAAAATCAAACACCAGTGGAAGTGCGAGACAAGAGAATCTCAGACACCCTCGGGTAAGATTTCAATCATCTCGGACTCAGCAAGCTTCGTCCGAGACTGGAAATCTTACCCTTGGGTGTCTAGCTGAGATTCTCCTGTCTCGCACTTCCCCTGGTGTTAGATTCTTAATGTCGCACGTAAATGTAGTAAATTGACATCTATGTTAGAAAAAAAATTATTGTTAGTTGATATTTTTTTCTGCCTTCTATAAGACAATAAACAGAATATTTTTATGTAGCTAAAAACATGATAAAACACGACTAAAATATCGATTCAAACGTTTTTCTCTCCTATTTGTCGATTTCTTCCCTATTTATTTTTTTTT